>VOMN01099387.1:4457-19715 GCA_014899125.1 Orchestia grillus
TGGCTCCCGTGCCTCTCATCAGGGTCAGCGAGTTATTTACCTGATGAAGTGAGTGACGATGAATCCTGTCTGCTACTCTACTATCGCAGATCATGCTCACCTCTGTTTCACTGAACATATCGTAACATTATCTTCTAACTGCTAAAATTATGTTGTAATAATACCATCACTTCTAGGCACGTATATGACATGAACAGCTGGTAAGATCGAAGAAAATATATACATAGTAGTGCTATATTAGCTTGCACCACCAGCATTTCACACATTTCGACCCGAGAATTGATCTATATAACAAGGAACAGGATGCAAATGCGCTGTTTTTTATGGAAAAAATTTTGCAGTACATATTAGAAAAGCTAAATCCACGTTTGAAAGCTGATTGAAAAGCTTAGAAGTAAATATAATTAGAGTCATTCATAAATTGAATCAATGCTTTTTGTCAAAATATAGAATAAATTATCAATATTTTTTCAATCAATTTTCTCAATGTAAATAATTATGAATGGAGAGTGAAAAAATCAGGTAAAAACAGGGTTGCTGCCGGGACTAAGTACCAGATACACGCAACACCCAGAAGCGTGGTGACGCTTGATAGAACATTTCTTTCCCCACTGAACACTACACGCCTGCCTATTTGAGGGGACGTCCTAATATTCACTCTATTAACCCTTAATGACCAAATCATTTTTTGTGCAAGGCTGTATTTAGCTTTGTGCTAAAAACTCGGTATAGTTTAACGCATACGCGCAGTAAATATACATTTAGCTTTGTGCGAAAACCAGCAACAGCGTTATGAATATGAGCATTAAGGGTGAATTTGAGCAAAACTAGCAGCATCCTCATGAACCAGCAGCATCAATTTGTGCTAATGAGTTGTCATCGATGCGACTGCTCGGGTGGTCACCTTACCGCTGGAGAACAGCCTCGTCTCACGAGACTTGTTAACGAGTACATGGTACATAAATAGATGTTGATAAAATTGTCACAGATGTACTTCGTGCCTTCTATGTTGATAGAGCGTTTTAAACTGTGTAGTTTTGACGTACAAATTTGTTTCACACAGTCGTCCTCCCGCTCTAAGTCACCCAGAGAACAACTAGCGTGGCTAGAGCGGCGTATTCTAGAGGTCTCATATATTCAAATTTTACCCAGTAACCGTCATGGTTTCTCTGAGAAACCCTTTACTACTTTCTGCAGATTTGATCATAGCGATCTTAACAACCGAGTATCCAATGAGGTAATTAAATCTTTTCCTGAACTCTTTTTACTCGAGGATAAGTGGCTTGGGCAGCCTTCCAGGGGAAAATTGAGAGAAAATGCGCGCATCAATCGGCGTATTCAATCAGCAATTTTAATTTTTACAACATTGAAACGGCGATGTGTGACCTACACTGCACCGGGGAGATAAAGGAACTTCTCGTCATTGAGTATTGGTTTTATTACGTATCAATAGCTTCATGTGCTAGGAAATACTTATTTCTGTATAATTTTTTCTTGGTTCATGCAAATGAATTTCTGTTCAGTGCTATTTCATGGTTTGTGGCATGGGTTATATTTCACGGTTCTGTAGTTCATTTCCGATACAATATAGGTATCATGAAGTCTTGTAAAAAAGCTTTCAGGGTTGAGCATTTCATAAAGGTGCGTAATTCTAAATCGAACATTGATTTAGGAATGGGACTTGAAGTTCTGACCAAACCTCAGCGAGTTTGAAAGTCGTAAAACTAAAACCTCAAAATGATCATCATGGTATGAAGTATTTACATCAAATGCTACGCCACTCAGTCCTTGTTCATTAGACGTACTCGGATTTACGGGCACGTTCCCCTTGGGGTATAGAAATTCAGCACACCTGTTCCAGTACTTTCCTATCAGCATAAATCCAGAAAAGGACCACATATACTGTTTATAATTATTTATACAATGAACTCACTGATAGAAAAATGAGCAAAAAGTAATTCGATCACATCTAACGTTCGGCCAATCGGATCCGTCGTGTGCGAAGTGAATAAAACTTTTAACGAGGCAAATTATCATTATTTGTCGACACTGCAGGGCTTCAAGTTAGAATCACCATGCTGGGTGAGCCTACTTGCAAAGAGCATGATTGCTGCTGGTACACACAGCGTTGATGCCAACTTTTGAGCATTGATCAGGAGTTGGCGCTTGACTGTTGATGTCAATGAGAACAGACCAGAGTGATGTTAACCTTGTACGGTACACAAAATTGATTCAAATTAGAAAAAAATTTGGTCATCCACAGCTGTCCTTGCATGCTGGAATAGATATCTTGTTTAAAATGAATTTTGCGTAGAAATATTCATTTTTATTCCTCGCTAGTTAAATTTACATCTGAAATGATTGATGCACCATCACTCGAAATCTTCAGAGGGACACAGAGTTTTTTCTGGATTGCCGCCTGTAAGTCATACCGTGCCATGCAGGGTCCATCTGTGCACGAGCTAAGGAGTGCCCATTTTGGTGAGGCTTCCGGGAGTGCGATAAGGAGTTCGAAATAATGTTCGAGAAGGAGTCTGTGCAGTGCACCCAATTAGTTTGGATTTTTTACTGACGCTCTGGTGAAGAATATTTTCTTATGACCGTCTTATAATTGTGTGATGGCATCGACGTCATTCAGCGTGTGTCAAATGACGTCACGCATGTCAACGCGAGAGTCAGAATTGGAAAACAAGGGCAGAAGAAAACGGATGGAAGGAAAATAAGAAGGAAGAGGAAGCAGAAGGAAGTAATAGTGATGATATAGCCCGACTTGCAATAAAAACTCAATTATGCAATTTAGGAAAATATCAGTGGCTATTGGCTTAAATGAATTTAAAGGAGATGGTAGCAACTTAGGAACTATCGCCTTCTTCACAATGAAAGTTTACAGGATATTAGAAAAGAGTTGAGTCATCGTAGAGCTCATGAAAAATTTAACGTTATTAGACTCTCAGAGAAAAAAAATAGAAGGAAAAAACAACCGTGACTTTGTTATGAACGAAATCGCCAGAAGTGAAAGTTTGCTTGAACTTTTATGCACGAGTTCCGAAGAAAATCCCACGAAGTATGCACTGCGAAAGGACCGGAGCTGAACAAACAATCGAAAATCCCTTCAGTATTTGCTGGAGGATTTTACTATATAAATTATTAGCTTAGTTCGTTTTGTTCTTTGGTTGTACACACACCTGATGGTGAGAGTTTTTAGAACCTATTTACTCATACATTTCTTTTCATTTCATTTCTGAAGAACTGCAGGAGTTGCAGGGCAGCGTCCGTTTCTCAAGAGGTCAAAGCGATCGCTAGCAACCAATGAGAGATCGCTGCCCTCCAGAGCCGTGGATGGAGATTGATGGTGCCACCGCAGCCTCAAAACTTCTTGATGGAACCATTTTGGAAATAAAAACAACGGATGAAGGGTGTAGCATGTGAACTGTGAGGAGAAACTCGCGGTTGTTCTTGAGACTGTTTCAAATACAATGTATAAAATCCATTTAGACTGAGTTGAGTTTTTTATTAGTTTTGAACTCGCTATTCAATATGGAATGAGGATGTCAAAAACTGGTGGTATATCAATTCCATTCGTGAGAGGAAAGCATAGGGTAGTCAAAAAAGGGTAGCTTTTTTCAACCTACAAAAATTTGTTTACAATTTAAGATATGAAGTTGAAGTCTGGACAAACTAAGTAGTTGTTTCGCAACTTTCACGCTCTGAAGGAAGGGAAATTGGCAAAACTTGTGGCATGTTTTTTCTCTGTCTTTAAACGTACGTGCATTGAAACTGATCGTGATTGCTGATACATACCTCATATTTTAATAGTAAACGTGTATATGATTATTTTTTCTTTGGAATTTCCATTTGTTCTTTGAATATTTTTTTTATTTATTTCTTCAAAAAAGGTGAAAATTTCAAACACTTCATTTTGAGTTTCAACCTTTCTTCTCAGTCTTAAAGCTTATCCTCCTTTTCATAAACGTATCTTATATTTACACCAACTTTGCTGCTCAACTTTTTGTTATTGAATGTAGAATATTTTCACCTCTACTTCATGTCAAATTTCAATCCTACGCTTACAACTTGTTCTCTTTAAACTTCCGACTGTATTTTCCCGCTAGCCGTCAAGCCTTTGTTTCATGTAACCACCAGTGCAAATTTGCCCTCACAATTATAGCTACTTCCCTTCTCTTTTTTTTATTGTAGCGTGCTTTCAAGTTTACCGTCATGCCTTCTCTTCTCACCTATTCATGTGACTTCCTATCGCATCTGATATGTGCAGAGACTCCATGATCAGTTTACATGGCCCAACCATACCTATTTCTCACTACAACTTCTCCTAAAATTTCAAAATCTCCACTTTTTTATCGCTTCAAATTCCAGACCTGTATCCTGACGATCCTGCCTTTTTTCCTCCAATCTGTGGCACATTTCAAAAACTCCGGAGTTTGGATGAGTCCGCTTTAATTCCCATTGATGAACTATCATGTCGTGATGGAGTTGTGATTGCGCTAAAGGGGACGATCATCAATGCATGAAAAATGTGAAGTTCATTCAACTTCTTTTTACAACACGGAAACATCATTCGAAAAAGGATCTCGCTTCTTCAACCGAAACCAAAAAAGGATAAATTTTGGTCACGAGTCAGTTCTCTCTGGTTGATGGAAGCTCGTTCAGCTTACATGAAGAACTTTATTCCGATTTGGAAGACATTGCATTGCTGAAAGAACGTAATAAAATATGTGAAATGACCGAGTAACTAGTCTTTAGTGACGTTTAATTTTAATGACTTTTTAATGTTTAATTTAATTTTAATGACTTGTTTTAATAATTGATTAAGACGCTTGTTTTACAAGTATGAGTTATGTTCATTTTGTGGATGGATGGTTACATTTCAATTGATCTTAGTCTCAGGATATTTCTCGCACGTGATTTGAGCCAGCAGCCATTAAAACTATTACAAAAAAACTTTGCAAGGCTAAGTTTAGGCACACTCATGAATTTCTGGGTCATATTTCGGGTAGAATCCGTACTCGGAAGCGACATTAAAACAAAGGGCTGAGTACGTTCTTCTCCATAAAGATATATATACATTTCTCGGTTAAAAAAATCGCTCTATTTTGGAGCAAGACAAGCAGTTGCAGCAGCTGCAAGAGGGCCTTCAAGACACTTGAAAAAGTCAGTGTGGGTCGTAAAATTTAAACTCAGAGTAAGCGTTCCAAAGTTCTTACTTATGAGAGGTTTTAGCAAGAGTCGTGAGGCCCAAAGTTCTTTCTTATGAGGCAGCGGCTTCTAAAAAGTAGTTTTATGAACTCACTGCAGGTCAGATATGACTTTATAACATCAGACAGAATGAAGTTCCGGAACATCGAATGATTCTACAGGCTTGGACGGTAGTTGACGATGCTCCAGGAACTTTTTTGAGTATTGACAGATTTCTTTCCGGAGAGTTATGGTAGAATTTTTTCTGAACAATTTTGAATTTTGCGCCACAATTGAGTTGCTTTATTCATTTACTGGATAGCAGTTCTCAAATTATCCTATTTTTAGGGTCCCAGATGCGGCTGGAATGAGCAAGGAGCAGAATAATCAGCTTTGAATCTATGTTAACTTTTCTAAATTAAGTTAGACTGCTCAATCAAGAAGCAAAAATGAGGTATAGAGCACTAACATTAAATTAATTCAATGACAAGATAATTTGTGGCAGAAATAACATTTTTTGGAAAGGCCTGTGATAAAGTTCCAGCAAAACCTCCCTTGTGAGCATCACGTAATCGACCAAAAGACAAAGAGCAGCCACAACGTTTTCCTGCATTTAGTTTCCATGGAACCGACCGCCGTCGGCAGACTCGTGAGGGACCGGCAAGCCACAGAGTGTGCATGCATCAACAGGAAAGGGTAATGCACTTTTTTTCGAGTAAAGGAATTATTGACTTTTTCTTATAATTTTTACCACAGATTGTGTCCAGAATTAGCCAGGCGAGACTTTTTAAATGCCACTCAAAAGTTGCTGGAAAAGCAAGGATTGGTTGTGATGAGGGCTCGAAGTTCCACGTTCACGTTTGCTTCTAAAGTTTTCATGTTCGCAGGGCAGAGGTGGAGATGAAAGACATCTAATTTTATACACATTGCTATCGTGAAGAAGAGGAAGGTCGAAGAACACAGCTTTTTTATTCGAGAATAGAAGGAAGTCCCTGGCATAAAAGCACCAGCTCTGATTTTAAGCAAAACTTCAATATAAGAGCAGTTCCACTGCTCGATACGTGGCTGATGCTAATCGTGATTCAGCCGTGACAGAGTTTCTACAGAGATTTGGACAACGGTAACTTGTGTTTGCATGACAACGCGGTGAAGCACGAAAATTAACCCCATGATAATTAATTGGTTAAAATAATATAACTGGTACTCACGTTTTTGAGACCTCGATATAGTAAAAAAGAACTTGTTATGCGTGGTAGAATACGACTTCGACTTTGATAACCCTCCCATTTGTCTCAAAGATGTGAACCAGCTGTTGACAAAAATATGTATGCCTGAAGATTTCTTTCCATGCAGAACAAAAGTTATTAGTAATACGCTTGAGCCCACGCCCCGCTGACTATGGCTACCATAATCCTGTCAAGGACATCTGTATTGAATTCCGTTCATTCAAATTCAGTATCTGATGATCATCTTGGCATGACAGATCAGCAAACGCCCCCGTTTCTGGCAGTGAAGACGGCTAACAATCTACCAATAATTGAACTCGGTACATTATGTTTAAGCTTTTCCATAATTTTCAGGATTCAGGAATATTTCACAACGCTGGTGAGGTCCTTATTTAATTGAGTTTGTCGTTTTATACAGTTTCCAGTTAAGCCGGCCATCACCCTTCCACTTCCGCTGCAGCCATGTCTCGATCGTTTTCTTGGGCTGTTGCTGTCTCCAGAAAATGCGAGTTTAGCCTGAAACTTTTATACTCGAGCTAAAACGTTCCGATTTCCCGATTATTGAGTTGGTACCTGATAACACCACCTGAACCACGTTGATTCAGATGGTACACAATTGCACCTCAACGACGGTATCTGTCGTTCCATACGCCTACCGATAAATAATATTTTAAAGTCAGTGTTACTGTGTCGAACGTTGTATATTCACCAACTCTGAACGAACTCCCAAAGCTTTGCGGTTGAAGAGCAAAAACAATTTCATTTTTCAATCACATCTTTTATAAGTCCTAAGACAAGATCACGTGCTTATATGTTGATTTAATTATTTCCGACTGAAGGTTGAGGATTAATTGTGACAATTTCAGGCTTTTATCGAGAGTCTCTTCTGAAAATAGTATCGGGCATGGGGAAATCATTGAAAATACAAACCTTGAACATGATGTTATGAAAAATACATTAGTGTTTTCCATGAATCGCAAACGAGTTGCGACTGTTCGCCTAAGCCTCGAAATGTAATAAATGTACTGTAGTACCTCTCAAATAACACACTAATTTATTATATGCTCGGGGACGCGATGTGCCTTGCCAAGGTACCACAATAAAATTTAGTCGTTTCTCCTCTTCGTCAATTCGCGTACATTTTTAATGTGATCGGAAAAAATCGCATCACTTCCTATAGTAAAAGAAGCATACATCTGTGAGTACTTCCAAATCCATTAGCGGAATTATTTCTCGTATTGTTTACTTAGTAGGACGAAATACGTGCCGATTGGTGAACAAACTATCGATACCCAATGTTATTTGACTCTAATCTAATCACGCGAGAAATGAAGATGCGGAAACTTTTCTCAAAGTAATGAAATTTTACCACGGACAATTCAACATTACACAAATTCAGTACACGTTTTACAATGTTCTTAATTCTCTTTTATTCTTTAAGTTGAATCTAAAAAATATTTAACCATCTTTAAGCCATGTGAACTTCGTCCCATTTTTGCAATAGTAATTGATGCCTTTCTGGTTCCTATCAAATGTACTGTCCATTTTTGATGATGCTGATATACACGATATCATTCACTTAAATTCAGGCATTAACTGTATTACTCAATATAAAAAATATTTCATTTTATATAAGAGTATTAGTACAAGCGCGAAAAGCAAAACTTAAAGAAACGCCAAATACTTTTACCGTGTGATAAAAATTGAAAAAAACTGGAAATCCAAGCTGCTTGAAGCCAGGAAGGGTTCAAGTTGGGAGACTGAAGCATTGCTTTTTAAATTGTTGCTCTTCTCTGTAAAAAAATGTTCCTACTTCAAAAGCTTTTCGTTTCCGGTGGAAGATTTAAAACGAAGAACTTAGATTTCGTTTAGTTTTCGAATACATTTTCACGTGTTCAAACTATTAAATTTTATAACATGCATAAAACGATATTATTGAGCCTTTTTTACGTAATTGAAGTGTCATCGAAATGTTTCCGCTCGTTATTTCATTTCAAGATTCTTTTTTTCTACAGTTTCTTTGAACTTCTGAGCATACCTTTGAGAACTGGAATGCTGTTGAAATTCTTTCTTTAACGTTAGAAATACTTCTCGATCTTCGCACAAACTTTTCCTGCCAGTTCTATCTGCGATGTGGACCAGAAGCATTTCAAGAAACAAAGACCTTGATTTTTTATTTTGAAATAATTAAGCATGCTTAAGTTTGACAACAAACTTTTCTTATTAATACCAAATAAAATGAAAACATTTTTTACAAGAGTTGCGAAGCATTTTACGTTTCTAAAAATTTAATTTAGCATATAATGACTGGAATGAAAAAATATGTGTGTGTGTGCGGGTGTGTTTGTGTTACTGTGTGTGGAGGATGGAGAAATAACGTTATAATCTAAATGTCGTTATAATCTAAATATAACAGTATAATCTAAATAACGTTATAATCTAAAGTTTTGGAATCAATATATGCTCTTAGGCTGAAATTTTCATTCGACTTCTCATACTGTAGCTTAACAGCTTTTAAAATTTCCAGAATACATATATCTAACGTAAGCCAAGCCAGGGGCACTTTTTAGTTTCATCTCACCTCCATGTGTTCCCCACAGCATCAGTTGTTGAACATGACCAGCGCGCATGAACTGACAGGATATTTACTATCTCACAGGCTGTATTGACGTAAATATAGAACACGACTAAGATGAGAATCATCTGAATGCATGATCACCCGAGGAAAATTTGTTTTCAAGTAATATTGCATTTCTTTCTAAGCAGCTCTGTGAAAAATCATTTTGAGGATTTTTAGTATTCACTGCCGAAATTGTATTAAAGATACCACTCCATATTGCTATTCTCAGAAAGCTCTGAGCGAGATTGCTCAGAGTGAAATCTGACAACAGACAGACTAAAACTGAGAATTTTTTAGTTTTTGGCCGGTGTTCAACTCTACCAAATGTATTCTGTGCTTCTGTCAGTCTGATAACACAGCGAGCATCCACTTTTCCGCTAGAATTGGGCGCCAGAAGAAAAGCTTAGCGAATAGTCCTGAGCTTGAAAACCTTCTTGTGCCTGCCATTTTTAGTACGAATAATGTGAGCTGATTATCTCAGCTTTAAAAAGTTAAGGGGAAATGTACACGTTAAACCTTCCTTCCCTGAATGTTGCACCGCGTTGAAAGTTACTGTCGCATCCCCAAAAGCTCATCCACTTGCATCAATTCGTCCTAGTATGAATCTTCTGTTTCGTTTTGCAGCATCTGTCTTCCTGGCGTAGCATTAGTGAGGCGTGAAGAATTTCGGTTTGAAGCGGCTAAAAGTCCAGCATACCTGCCTTTGGGGGAAATCAGGCTGGGTATTCAGGTCAGGCTGAGGCCTAGGACGTTATTCAGGTCAGGCTGAGACCTGGGACGTTATTCAGGTCAGGCTGAGACCTGAGACGCTATTCAGGTCCGGCTGGGACCTGGGACGCTAGTCAGGTCCGGGTGGGACCTGGGACGCTAGTCAGGTCCGGCTGGGACCTGGGACGTTATTCGGGTCAGGCTGAGACCTGGGACGCTATGCAGGTCCGGCTGGGACCTGGGACGCTATGCAGGTCCGGCTTGAACATGGGACGCTACTCAGGTCCATCTTGGAAAGGGGACATTCGAACCAAATCTCAGATTTTGGCCAGTCTTTGCCATTGAGAGAACCATCACGTGTACATTTTATGTTCATCAAAAAAACAATTCAGAATGAACATAACAATTCGAACTAATGGGGGAGAAAAACATGCCATGATGAGAGACGTTACTCATTAGCCGACGTCGTAGACATATGGATTTGAAAAACAAGTTCTAAAACCAGCTTTTTCCAGTGTATCCAAGAAACATACATCATTTTGCGCGTGTTTACAATAACGAGAATGTATGTTACTGTTGGCTTACAACCGACATCGCTCTTACTTGACGGCGGTAACATTTCCAGATACTACATATCTCGGAAGAATGTTGGAAGCAATTTTATTCTAACGCACTAATTAGCAGGAGACCATGCTGCAGTACACTTTCTAAGTTATTATCCAAGTTTGATTTTATAATTTGTAAATAAACATTTCCTCCTTCCAAGCGCTCTGATGACTGTCAGTGCAAGATGTTTTTTATATCCGAGCACGCCTTCCTAAGCTTCTATGAATATTAAAGTTGTATCTCAGCCGGCCATCCTGATGCAGCTCACTGCATCCGAGGGGAAAGCTTGCGTTCTTCTAAGATGCACGGAACATTGCTACCATCTGGAACTTCATACAAAATGGTTTGGTGAACAAGGTGATATTCAAAATTTCCGTTCTAACGAACTCTTGTACGACAACTCATCAAAAATTAAAACAAAAACCTCATGAAATGATATATTGCTTTGCTTTATTTTGGCAATTATATTTCACGAATATTCTACACTGTTTTGAACAGTTTTTTATTACCAGTTGTATTCGATGCTCTTTCTGCTGTTCTGTATAGTTAATTAAATGTTAGGTGCATTAACCGTAGAGTATTGCTGTGGAAACATTCTGCCAGGAGCATCCGCTCATTTCCATCCAATTTTAGAAACAAATTAATGTCACCTGTATTTTGAAAACAGTTTGATCAGATATTCATTTTGTCAGTATATTAAAAAGTTATACCAGCGATTTCTTGTATGATTGACTCCGCAATTATGAAATGAAATTGATAAGTGTCTGCCTGTCGATTTCCTGTAGTGTGTGATCATCTAGGTCGATATATTTATTTCACTATTGCTTATATCCAATTTTTTTCAACATATTGTAACACAGACGAAAAAAATACAAAAAGACACAAAATTTCTTGACTCATCAGGCTAAATAACGCAGGGAAGAGGCAAACGGATTCAGTTAACAAGAGCATGTCTCAAAATAGATGCGTTACAGAGCCATTAGAAATGGATAAACTTTTCTTTCTGTGGTTTCGAAACTATATAAGTTCTTCTTATGAATATTTTGAGTGAATGCTACTTTCTGATGCCGCATCTCTTCCTATTTTGAGAGAAAATTTAGTATTAACAATTCTCTACTCATCTGCACCAATGCTTCTGTTGAATCGAAATGAATCGAGCATTTGGCTTCAAAAATCAACAGACACTGAGGCATTTGTTGGCGAACGTTCAAATGGCGCTCAAACTTTGAGCGCTTTGGGGCTAGGAAAAATTTTTATTTGTGTACTCATGCAAAAATATTAAAATTGTTTTGAGATTTATTGAAGCGAAAAGTAACGTGGCGAGATTGAAATGATTGATCAGCAAAAGTTATACACATTTTTCCGGGCAAGTGAGTGCGAGCAGCGCTGCTCTCAATAGCATAAACAATCTCAATTCAAATAAATTCCGCAACTTCTCCGTGGTGGGAGGTCTGGATATCATATCTGACATTCAAGACCGTTCCATATCACTGACTCGGACTGCCTGATAGATTTACCTGAGGTAAAAAGAAGCGGAGTATTCGCTCAAGTATCTAACTTGATGGTCATGGTGTTACCTAATTAGTAGTTAAAATTTGTTTGTTTTGTCATCATCCAGTGAAATTTGATTATGTTTTCACCGTAATCATTGGTGCTGTAACTCGTACATACGTTCAATTATATCGTACTTTGAGAAAAAAATTCAAAATTTAGATGATACAATTAAATCACATGTTATTCATTGTGTAAAAAGTGATATAAATGGTAATGTAAAATTTTTTAAAATTGAGTCTGTCTCCTCGGACACTTAAAATGCCAGAATAAAATATTTCTTCGTATTTTCCTTCATGGGGTACGAAATAAACATTGAAATTAAATTCTTATTCTAGTTTCCCAGAAACAATGTAAAAATCTACAATAAATTTTGGCTCTTCCAGCCATCACCGAAAATAGCGGCAAATAAAATGAACGTTTTTATTCGGACATGAAATTTTAAATTGATGCTCTCTCCCTCTTTTTGGTTATCCTTATTTTATGCATTGAAGATTATAGGCAGACTCCACAGCTGGCAGTATCAACATTGGAGCCGTAACTCGTAAGCGGAAATGTTGCCATGGAACTTCCAATGCGCAACTTCTTGCCTTGATAATTATCAAGGCAAGAAGTTGATTCACGGCCGAATCTACAGATTATAATTTGTTGTGAATTCACGGCCGTCCTCTACAACAGATTATATAATCTGTTGTAGAGGACGGCCGTGAATTCACTGATTCTACCGCACAGCCTAACTGTTTTGATTCAACTCTGTTACTGTTCATGACGTCTTCAATGGCTAACGATTGATATTAATAGTAATATCTTTTTACTTATTAGCTTTCGTTTCAGGCCTATCGTGAGAATTCTGTCATATTCGCTCAACTTTGGGACAAATTTCGTGTTTCTTGACTGTTCGTTGAATCGAAATGTAAACTTATTTTTATCTAATGCTATGCGAACTGCATTTCGAGACCTCCTGATGTGCAAATCTTTGGAAAGGGTCATGAAATTCTGCTCACAGAATCATCTGACCGCAAAATAATGATTTTCCCTTTTTAAAAGTTAGTACGCCTAGCACGCCACTCTGGGTTTTCCCATGGCGTGCTTTCACAATTTCCATGTGATGAATAAGTACCACTGCTGTATGAAATAATGGATTTCAATACACGTCTTCAAACCCTTGACATTTCAGTTAACTTACCTTGCCCTTAATTCAAATTAAAGACATATGAAACATTGCATAATCTTGAAGGACTTAATTTTGATTTCATTATGGGACAAACGAGAGGCTTATGATCTCAGAGTTATTGCAAGACTCAAATCCTTCACGCCGCCTCAGAAGGCCCAGTCAAGCATTTCTTCTCTGACTTATAAGGTCGCGTGATCTCTCAAGATTATTTTGACAAGTAACAAATGAAAAGGAGGCTCTCATTCACTAATTAATGAGAGTTATCGGTCAAATCAGGCTTGTACAGTGCATCGTATTCTATGGATGATTACGAATTTTTTGGGAGTATTGTTTTAATCTGTACTATAACAAGAGCCGTGTCTGTCCGTCTAACACCTTCAGTAACTAAATAGGGGAAAATTCGATTCCAGGTCAATGTATCTATTCTTTTCTGAAATGCTTTTCAATAATTTTCAGAAAATATGAAATTATAACTTATTTCGTATCTGTTTTTCCATTTCTGCCTCTAATGAGCGATCACGAATAAAACATTTATAAATATCAAGTGTTAGAAAACTGTACTTTGATATCGATGATACCGTCCACTTCATGTACTATGTTCGAGTAAATATTATTTTCATGCTAATTATTTATAGTTATTCAAAATCTTTTATTGATTAAGACTTTACTAGGGAAGGAACTGCTAGAATTTATCGAGAGCAACTGCTTGAAAGATAGAAAAAAGATAGAGTAATGAACATCGAGAAGCTGTTAAAGAATTCAATGCAACTCGACGACGTGCTGTCCAAGCTAATTTTAAATTTCATAGTAAATGCACAAAAAACAATTCACTATAATGAAGCACAGTACCTACACGTAAAACAACATGCCTATTATTTTCAACTCTTGCCTACAAAAGTTCAGTCAATGCCGCTAGACAGCCCTTAAAGACATCAATTCATTAGGACTCTTATTTTATTTCACGATAAATGTTTGCCTCTCCTCTGTTACTTTACTGATAACATCATGTACATGTACTATCCCTTTGGCGTTCTAAGTATTATTTGGCGTTTCAAATTTCTTATGCTCCTATATTTTGTCTTCTTTATTTGTAGGGTTGCTAAGCCTCATAATCTATCATCAGAAAGAGAAGAAATAGTTTAGCTAATAAAATTCTCAATGGGGTTATCGATAAAATATTTAATAGGTTCTTTTAGTTTTCTATTGGAATGCCTATCTTGTTATCTTTAGCTGCCATGTTAGGCTACCGGAATTCATTTTTACTGTGGATAAAAAATTCGCTCAGAAAAAATACCAACAAAACCGATTAGATAGATCAAGAATCACTTACACACTCTAATCTGACATGGTGGCTAGAATACTTTTTCGATTGCTATTTTTCTTCTCACATGAGAAAGTTGATCAGAATCTCGCAGTGGGCCGACACAGGGTCGATTGCTTATCATTGTGAGATTCCTCAAAGTCTCACTAATATACTAAATCACAACTCCATCGTAGCGCAAGCATTGAATGGAACTTGATTCTTTTTATAAGGTAAGCTATGCGTTATTTTCTACCGTTTCAGCACCGATTTCAGTACCGCGAGGGAAAGTGTACCGCACTGTCAGCCAATTCTCGTTCGCGGGACTTCCAAAAGATTGGGTGAAGTTAGCGCTGGCCTGGACTCATCCAGCAAAACTTTTCAAAATCTTGAGTATCATCAGCTAATTTGCATATTACAAGCTGAGCAAAACCTTCCTCAACGACCCTGACGGGGGAAAAATAAAGGTCAGGTGGGATACATCAGACGTTTTCTAATGCTAGCGCTATTGGCCACAGGGGAGCGTAAATCCTGACATTTGAATGCGAATTTTAATTAACCCAGGTTTTTTTCCAAATTTTGCTAAGAACAGACACGATCATTGTACTATTTGCAAAGCGGTGGTTGGCTACGTTTAGGAGAAAAATGTGTTATTACAAGCTCGTCTAAATATGCCCAGCTCGTGTAAGAAACCATGACCATTGAATTTTCAACTCTAATCTCAAAGACTGAAACCTTCGCTCGATAACATCCAACCGACCAAGTACACCCTTAGAAATATTTAGCAGCAATCACTACTAAATCACTGAATGAGTTGGTTAAAATTAAAATTAATCTTAAAGTCAAAACATGGTATGAATTTAGCAATTTGGGTAAGAGA
>VOMN01099401.1:0-14676 GCA_014899125.1 Orchestia grillus
TTAGGGAGGATGGTGGGGGATTTAAGGAGGATGGTGGGGGATTTAAGGAAGATAGTGGGGGATTTAAGGAGGATCGTGGGGGATTTAAGGAGGATCGTGGGGGATTTAGGGAGGATGATGGGGGAGGGAGGGAGTTTGAAGCAGAGTAGTAGACTGAGTTGCTCTGAGGCGAGCGTAAGCTCCTTCCTCAGTCACGCGCCCGAGCTCAGCGCAGCACACACAACACTCGGTTAGACACATTTGTAACTCTTTATATAATATAATAATGCATCATTTGCAGGAAATTTAATATGAAACTTCATCAAATGATTCTTTTTCTCTCTCTTCGCTTATGGCGCAGTCAGTTTTGCAGATACAGTTCCCAAATTTAATATGTTATATAGTGCGTATCAAAAAACATTTTGCAATAAAAATAACTTTTCTAAATATTCGAACAAAACTCCACCCGATGCTTTAGTCAATTTTAATCTCACCAAAGCGCGTTTAAGTGTCGATTGATCCGACTAAATTTCAGTTCTAATAATACAGTAATAAGACCCTTATTAATTTGGACTGTTTTGAATCTACGAAAAATTCACTCTGTATAACCATTAGGTTAGATATTTTAAGACCAAACTTTATTCAGTTACTTTTTTTAAATCTAACAATAACTTTGACGAGAATGTAGAGTGAGCAGAAGCATTGCACTAAAGAAAAATTAAAGACTAATTCAGTAAATTATTCGAGAGTTGGAGTAAGATTAAAAACTAATAGTTCAAAAGTCCGGTCCAACTCCATCTCGGTCTCACAGAAAAATCAGCTAACGTCGAAACAATAAAAAAGAAGAACACAATCAATAACTTGCGTCATTCTTTATTAAGTCACAACTTGACTGTGAACTCGACATAGAACTTAAGCCTTTAATGCACGAATTATTTTCTAGCTCACCAATGTTTTCCCTCTTCATACATCCTTCTTTTTAAGGCGTGATAATTTAACTTTGCGTGAAAAACGAACAGAAAATAGGTGGACAACATTTCCTGTTGGTGGGCGGTACCTTCGTCGCAACAACGACACAGCATGCATTAAAGTTGCAATACTATCGAGGGACCTGAATTTTGCACGCGACGCAGGGAAGGTGTAATGGAAGAATGGTGTCGGAATAACGCCGTGGGAATTTCATACGGTAAGAAGAAAGCAAAATACAGACCTAAATGCAAAGATGAAGCTCGTAACAGAATTATTTCTCTTTTCAAAATATTTAGTGCCAAGCATTCGGAGAGAACAAATATTTCGGAGACTTGAAACTGAAACTTCTGAAAACAAATAAAATGGTGCTTAAAATGAGTGCGTCATATCTGAACGACCGCCGGTAATATCACTTAATGATGTTTTGGTATGAATGTTATAGTCCTTGAATTAACCGAATGAGATTTGAAGGAGTGGAAAAATGTTTATTAGATGTGGGCTCAGAAATTGCAACTCGAAAACAGGAAATAAAATTAAAAAATCGAGAAGAAACAAAAATGGATATCAGTTTCAGTAAGTCCAAATTAAGCAACAGAGTTTTACCGACGCTTTCAAATCATTTGCACAAACAGCACTACACTTTGCTCCTGAACATGCACGCGAATAAAACGTTGTAAGACAACATGCCTTATTTACGAAGTCAAATGCTCGGCATCACTCCTTATTTCGAGCACGCAATCTCATTACCACGGAAAGCAACACTTCCTCTCACGTGAAGCCTTGCAAGCATCCACTACATCAGCGGAGAGCGAATAGAACTGTTTTATTGAGTAGTCTGCGGCTTAGGGCTGAATGCAAAGTGGCTCGTAATTTGGGACTCAGCAGATGCTGCATCATCATGCAATGTGATCAGCTTTTCCCCAAATGTAGCTCATCTTGGGCACTGCTTTAGTAATCGTTGGATTAATGAAAGGCCTGTTTTAGGTGTCTTCGCTTTAAATAGACGTGCTTGGCAAGCATGACGAGCATCTGTGCGGAATAAAACTAGCCCCAATTGGAGACTGCTCTAATAACTAATACTACAACGATGCCGTGGGCCGACGCACTTGTAATTGGACACATTGAGGTTCGCCTTTGAAAGCGCGGGGCTGCCCGAAATGCACGACCCTACTATTTGGTGCTGGAATTTCCTGCTGGAGAGAGTTGTTTTCAAGCGGCACCATGGCAAAGCCACCTTAATTACAGCTATTCTTCATAGATGCGGACGCATGGTTCTTTAATATCACGAGGTAACATT
This sequence comes from Orchestia grillus, assembly GCA_014899125.1. Taxonomy (NCBI): domain Eukaryota; kingdom Metazoa; phylum Arthropoda; class Malacostraca; order Amphipoda; family Talitridae; genus Orchestia; species Orchestia grillus. The sequence continues at coordinate 2,246 of VOMN01099401.1, forward strand.
TGCGTACTCACATTCAACGTACCGTCAGTGTTTCAAGCTCTAGCAAATTTTAGAAAGATCTCGAGAAGCTTTTCGTGATTCGGGAAAAATGAATGTATTCTTCTTTGGAAATTAGAGTGCGTATGCGAGATGCTAGTACAGACATGTTATAAGAGCTTTCCGAGGGTGAGCTTTTACATGATTGTTTTTAAAAGGTGCACCCACGTTGGGTACATGACAGGAGATAGTTTGACCAAGCATTAGAATTCATTAATTCAATGAGCTCATCATCAGAGATACCGTATCGACTACCTGATCATATTAGGATTACACAAAAGGAAAACCTTCCCCAAAACAGTCGATTAAATGTTAATTTCCGTCATCAAATAGCGTCAAATGACAAGGCTAACACAGTTTGTTTTGTTTAATGGGCAATACAAAGTATTACAACGTGCTTTTGTTCACATGTACCGTTTAAGAAACTGTATCTAAAATTACGACTTAAAAATGTATCTTGATGTCTTCGCGATACTGGATCCATAGAGACGGCGTATCGTAATGGAATTTTGAAATGTATCCTGCCTTCATGCAGCGTAACTTTTAGATCGCTACGTGTGTCGTACTATATGGTGCACGCTGATTATTCTAACCTAACCTAAGCTAACCTAGCCCAACCTAACCAACAACTGTCATACATGAACCTGCATTTTTTCATTTTCCTAAAATTTCTGATTATCATTTGAGTAGCCTAGATTATAAGGAAAAATAGTTAAACAGACAAATTTATAGGAACAGTAATCCTATATTCTAAATTTTACGTCAAAAATGTTTCTTTCACCCAACTTTAGCTGCTGCTACACTACGTTCTGCTTGATTATACAATTGTATTATATTTAAAGAAACATTTTAATAACTTTTGCACGGCCAAGTATTTTACAAAATTACATTCCAACCATTATATCATATTAAGAGTAAATCGTTCAAACAATATTGCATGTTCAACGAAGTAATTGCACTTTTAATGTAATTATTATGTTCGTCAAAGTTTGTTGAATTTTAGTAAGTTCCCTGTACAAAAAATTAGTTTAATACGGTGCATCACCTCTACGAGCACAAATAATGGCTGAAGTTCTGCATGGCATTGAGTATATATTAGTGCCCTAATGTACAGGGTGATTTTTAAATATGGGGCCTAGAAGTATATTTAATAACTTCTATATTATTGAGTGGATTTTAAATACAAAGAGTTCATAAAATCTTGAAAAATACTGATTTTATTGGAAATGTTTTTAACTTAGATACACAATCTCTCATATAAGCCACTTGCCATACGACTACTGAGAATATGAGTATTCTGGGTGAGATTTTTTAGCGCAAATTAATCTCACGATTTGGTGATGTTAAATGGCCAGCTAGGTTCCCTGATCTATCACCTTTGAATTTTTTCCTTTGGGGATACCTAAAAAGATAAGTTTATTGCGAAAAATCAACATTGTTACACCAGCTCAAGACATCCATCGAGATAGAAAGCCAGCGAATTGAATTCGATTTCATCAGCGTCGTAATCAAGAGCCTGCGTAATCGCGCCGATTTTTGTCGGTATGCAGGGGCGGTACCTGAAGAATATTATGTTCAAGAAGTAATTAGGCTAAAACTAGTATTTTTAGGATTTCATAAATATATATTTTTAAAATCTATCCAATAATATAGAAGTTATTAGACATTCTGTTATGTCTCATATTTTAAATTCACCCAGTACATCAAGTCGATTATAAACTGATCTCGTAGTGCTGTCACAGTCCGTGGACGATCGTCTCAACGTCTAAATGGTCGTCCTAAAATATCCCACATATTTGCTATTGGGTTCATGTCTGGGTACTTACCTCGAAAATGTAAATACATGATATATTCTAAATGACTGTTTTGCTAATTATTTATTGACAATTTTAACCCTATTTAGCCGAGAGTAGTCATCTTGAAGGCAATCAACACGATTTTCTTCATTCAATTATTGTGCAAGCGACAAAACTTGGTTACCTAGCAGCTCATTGTAGCAATGCTGGTTCAATTGACACATATCTCAACTAAAGGACCCTCTTCTGTGTAGTTGAATCAGCCTCAGAATATGAGAGACCTTCCTCCACCATGTATCGCCCATAGCGCACATGCTTTGTTGAAGGTTTCATGAGGTCTTCAACGAGCATCATGGCGAGTATCATTGCTACAGACACATAATCGTGATTCAACCGACCCCGTGATACTTCTCCACTCCTCTACAGTCCAATGGGCGCGTGCTTTGGCTCAGTTTAAAGTGTGGTCTTGTGAGCAGGAGTTAACATTACATTGACGGTTTACGAGGCACTTTGTTCCACGTATCCATTGCATGGAGTCCCCTAGAAAATATCGTTCAAATACAGCAGGAGAACGGCCATCGTTGACGTTTCGCTGCGGCTCCATTCTTGATAAAAAGCGATTCCGGTTAACATTTCGGAGCACAAGACGGCGGTCCCTACCGGTTAGAATTTTTTTTCGACCTCATTTTTCCCGCTATTCGCAGTATGCGTCAGATTGTTTCCATTGTTTGTAGATGCAACATAATAGTGCGGCAGGAAATACAGGCGAATTCTGCTACTTTCTTTACTGGGTGTCCCTTAGCCAGCCTGAATGTAAGAGACCCATTTTGTCATCCCAACTTGCTTTCGACCCATTGTGGCGGAGCTACTAAGAAACAAGGTTATAGCTTCCCAGTTCCGAATGAAGACTGATGTTTGTTCAGCACTTACATATAATCTAAACTTTGGTCACTACTTTGAAAACCGATCAATGAACGTAGAAAATAACTGAAGCTCGAAAGACAATATATGATTAATTTCTTATCTGGGGTGCTAATTTCAACTGTTCCGTTGTTGAGCAAAATCACAATAAAAACTAAAATTGGACAAGAAATCGGGGCGTACTGAAAAAGATCGTACTAAAATTACTTCTGTGCTTCGAACTCGCGCGTCAACATAAGAAATATCCAAAAAAATATGTCGTGATCCCTAGACAGCTAAATCATTTGTGTTTTCTGATAAAAACATTCAGAGAGGTACCAGAAAGAGCACATTTACGAAATTTATGGGCAAGGAATATTCTTAGAATGTAGTTAGAAACTTCCGAAACTTTTCATTATTCAGCAAAAATATTTTTGAAGTGGCTGGTGCCCCAAGAGTTTGCAAAAATACCACGCGCAGGATCCTCAATACCCTTGCCAAAGTGAGAAGTCCCATCAAAAAGCCCCATTGAGCGAAGAAAACAGAACCAAAAAAGTCGAATGGGCACTGAATTACATGAAAAAAATTCGCTCGATGGGCCTGATGGGGGATCATCAGATTGATTGTTGAATGGTCGTTTGGCAGAGTGGGCATTTGTCGACAATACCGTGGTGAGGGAATTATCTTTTGGGCCGGGATCCAAAGAGATGAGTTAATTGGTCCCTACAAACTACCAAAATGATTGAAACTCAATTCAAATTCATATTGTAATTTCTAGGACGACGCCGTTCTTCCTTGGCCTGATGTCCAGCCAATTAATTACGAAATGAAAGTTCGATATTTCAACAGAATATTGTACATGAACACCCATCAAAGAACACAACCAAATAGTCGTAAGACCATGGATTCAAGGGGCACAATTTAATGGTGTGGCCTTCGTACAGACCCGATTTAAATCACATAGAAAATTTACGGTTCATTATCAAGAGGAGGATTTATCCGGATGGCAAGCAATACCCAAGCCTAGAAGTCCTGTGGGAAGCAACTGAAAGTGCTTGTCGATTAAGTAAGCCATATGAGAAAGCACAATTGATATCAGCAGTTGACAGACACGTCTCATTAGGGTATTGAAGAATAAAGGATACCTTGTTCGGTCATAACCTGCGTTTAGAGTCTTAGTTGTTTCGTCGTTCGATTATACCTTGTTGTACTGAGTAATTAATTGAGTGCAGAAGTATGTACTTCCATCGATAAGATAGATAAAAATATTCTCAATATTCTATTCCTTTGCAAAGTCGAAGTGAACGTTAAAGTAGGACATACATATATGCATAGACCATAAAAATAGGAAATCTTGTTCCACTCTTACACTAAATTGAGAATAACAATTGGTAAATAGAATGAATAGTTTTGAAACTCGCCATTTTCTCTAGAAATCACACATACATGAACAAATATCACCCAGAAATTATTTTGCATAATCCAGTAGAACACGCCGTGTAGCTGTTGCAATGCATCGCTGATTCGAAATTCTTGTTCATGAGAAAATCGCGACCTAAGTGTTAATTAAAGTGTCATTTGCATGAGACCTTAGTTCTTGCCCCCTCCATGAACTGTGGCTGTGCACCACCACTTCGCTGAAGACATGTTTTACACCACCGTATCACAGAAGACATGTTGTGCACCACCATATCACAGAAGACATGTTGTGCACCACCATATCACAGAAGACATGTAGTGCACCGTCACATCACACAACACATGTTGTGCACCGCCACATCACAGAAGACATGTTGTGCACCACCATATCATAGAAGACATGGCAATGCGATTCATTAATCACTTTATATCTGAAGTGATTGTTGATCAGTTTAAATAACACACATTGCTGGTTTGTTTAGTTTTGTTTAGACAGAATACAATTAGGTGCGTGCTTATGTTAGGTTCAGGGGAGTAATTGCTGTGCTTTGGGGACTGAGCCTAATTGAAATAGAGTATTTTGGATCATATAATTTTATTGTTACAATTTAGTAATTACAGATGTCACGCTTGCAGAATTTGTCCCGAGCTGCTTCTCCTTCCTCTCAAACTTATTCTTATATCGCTCAAATTATGTTCTGCGGTAATAAAATTTTTATTTTAAATCAGAGAACGGTGTCTAATCACCACACATAAATCGCTTCGGGCATTAGTTGCGGCCTCTAAATTCTAATTTATAAAATCTGAGGCAGCTGTCTCAGCATTGTCCATAAAACACAAATTATTAACGCTCAAAGCAATAATTATTTGTGAGCTTCCGTGTTGGCAGAGAGTCGATTGCATCCAAATGACATCACAATACGTGGCTATTTATGGAGCTGAATGGCCTGCTGTAAACGATTCATTCCTGTAGAAAATTTTCGCTGAGCTCAGAAAATCTCAGAGGGCTCCAAAGGTCGGTAATTTTTCACATACACAAACCCAAAGTCAAAACGTAAAATCATTTTTCCGTTTCTGGCAGCAAAACGAGGCCTCATTTCTCAACTTCAGCAAAAGAATCGCCCTCTGTAGCTATGTCGACCACCGAGAGCGTTGCTTCAGACGTTACAGGGGCAGACTTTGGTGCGATGCTGACGTTCAAAACTGAGTGTCGACGTGATCACCGTATCTTGCCATAATCCAGGCACCACTGTAGTTGTGCAATAGGCCGAGGGTTCTCAGGCTGGAGTTTTTGAACTAGTGTAGTACAAATTGGTTTCACTGTTACAGTCTTAAAGAATTCTTGGTGTTGCTGATTTTTGGAAGTGCCCGAAATTGGCGGCACTCCAGTGGGGATCTCTTAAGTCTACGCAGTTCTGATAAGGTGTGCCGGTTTTTTTCTAGCGAGTACCAGTTCCACTTGGTGCTACCGGCCAGCGGTTCTTTAATTGGAACACGTTGTACGTTTCGGCTCTAGTACACAAAGCTGCTCAATAGGAAGCTAACCCAGTGAAAAGAACATTTGATTATTTATTTCACTCAAGAAAATGGCTGCATAATTAGCTTAAAAGCTGACTATATCCCTGTAAGTATAGCATCATACTCTCCAAGTCTTCGTGCACAGATATCCCTATGCGCATGCCCGTATTGAAACTGACGGACTTACAACTGAATGATAATTCAATTAGTCAAACTGACTGACTATAATGCCGCTCCATAATTAGCTCTCAAATAACAGGGACGAGTTTCATTGCTACTTTGGGTTACCAGCAAAATGCAAACCTCAGCTGAGGCTCATTAACAAGATTACTCTTGAAAATTTCGCAATCAGTGGACACGAAATTAATTGGAGATTACCAGGAATATTGCCGGTAAAAACTAGGACCGTGTACAGGATTTTACAATTGATGGACCTAGAATTTAATGAGAGTTTGGGGTCATGTTTATCATAGAGCTTATTTTCTCCTTATGAAAATGGCATTGGAATAATTCTAGATCTTGTCGATGCTAAGCCCTACCAAATATTTACTCATGAACAAAAGTTTTTCATCGAAGAAACACTGTTTGCTCCCAAAGGCAACTATCACAACTCAGACTAATATTTGACCATCCATCTCTCCATCTCGTCTAGAATTTCTTGCCCTTTTTAGACTAGAATAGGAAATTTCGTTTAATTTATTTTTTACTTTACAGCACTGTTTTTACCTGTTCCTACATTATTTGTTATTGCAATGCTTCTTCTTTCGTATGCGATTTAAAATTCATGCAGATAAATCATTATTGGCTAATAACAAGGCCTGAGCATAAGCAAAAAACCTGAAACTTGAAACTGGTCACTTGTACAGATTGCATTTAAATAGATAATAAATGTACGATGGAGATTGAGTAACTAACTTATAAGAAAGAGTTATTAGTAAATCATTTACCATTAATAAACAGACATCAATTTATGATAAGTGATGTACAATTAATAAATTGAAGCGTGGTAGTCAGCAATTAGGAGGAACTTGGTGATAAGTGAAAGACGATCATCAATTTAGAACAGGTGATCAATCATCGGCCGGAATTCGCAGAGGTTGAATGCGACCAGTGCTTTCTTGAGCATCTTGAAGTTCAGGGGACTCCTCTAGGAAGTATTTCCTGTTTATTTCAACCGTCTAAATACCACTAAATGAGAATCAAAGTCGCGTTACCAGTAGCAAGGGTTGCGGATGGCTATCAATGCTGACATCTGGTTGCGTTTCAACGAGGGACGATTTAAATCGCAGGATGTCGGCGCGTGAAAGGCTCAATTCGTTTTCAAAGTTTTTCAAGCATTTTCACTGGGAACAATTCTTGATGACGTGGTTTACACGCTACTATTACACTTTTTCCAAGCTTTTATAGAACTCAAAATTGTAACCTTCTTTCGTACACGTGATTTAATCTTTGGATCAAGTCATTTGCTAGCGCTGCATAAGTTTTCATCAAATTTTTTTTCATAAGTGTAGTGAGTCTCGAAACTTGAAGCGTACAACTTTCACAGCGTATGCACAAAAATTGCAAATGTAACTGCTTTGATCCGCTGTATTTTAAAGCAAAAGAAGCAGGTGGCAGTTCGCAGGCTCAAATTTTCTAAAGACTGGTAAAACGCGTCTTTCAGTCGCCCTTGACTGTCATAGCACCTATGATCTTTTCCATCTAAAGACGGCGCACAAAAACTATGACATCGTACAAAAAACTCTTTTCCATCTAAAAACTCCCTCTAAAATTCGGCGCACAAAAACTAAGACATCGTACAAAAAACTGTTTTCCATCTAAAAAATCTAAAAACGTCGCACAAAAACAAAACTGATCGGAAGGACCTGTGTGAGAGGTTTCTTTAAGGGCCATTCGAGCAGTGAACATTTGCTCTCAAAATTCGCAATGGAAGTGTCAAGCTGTCAAAAATAGCCTGACATCTTGCTCTTTGGTTTTGGTAACGAATAATTTCACGGTGAATGCACTGAAGCGCCTGAAGCGTTGAAAACTTTTTGCAGACAGAAGTAAGTTACAGAAGACGGGTATACGTTACTGTCGAAGCAGCGTGCCGGTTAGAAAAGGAATCTAACTCACATCCTTCTATTTTGTTTTGAATTTGGGTGTGATGTCTGTAGGGGCAATAACAGGATATGGAATGAAAGTATCTGTGCTCTGTTGTATACTTTGATTTCAAATGTTCGCCTGGACTGGTTTGCGTTTCATACAATGTATGCAAAAAAGTTCTGTTCTCCGTGTTCAACCATAAAGTATTTACTAATTGGATTCGTACAACTTAAGATTACAAAACTAAGTGGCAGAACATATAAACGATAACTTTGTTCGTTATCAGCAATGAAAACAAATTAAATGCTATTCAATAAACACTTGATGGTGAGTTATAAAACCAAGAAAATTTCATAACTACTAAGTCTTTTTTACTAAGAAAGTAACAACTAAAGGATTAGGCACTTGAAAGTGTGTACCAGTATAAGGAATACAAACATACCAGCATAGACCCAAATAACAGCCTACGTATAAGAACGTCGAGAAGCAAAATCATCGTAGCCAGAGGATGTCTTTATCTCTTGTTGATACCTAAAACCTAACCTCATCATGCATTTTCAGGTAGATTTGTAATTTTTGTGCACTTCGGCACGCGTTGTAGATGAGAAATGAAGTCCACGTTATTAAATTATCAAGATTTTTTCTTTTTTCTGAAGGATTAAATTAAGTAAGGCTTAATTAACTTTATTTCTGACTTGTGCCAATCCCAAGCTGATCACACGGATGCAGTCGAGATTTAAACATTTATAGCTAATTTCTAAGCCGAAAATTTTGAAAAACTATTGCCGGGAAACTGCTAAGGCAGCCAGGTTTCTTTTACCTTAGTTTTTCATGAATACCAAGTTTCGTTTGGCAAATAGAATAATTTTTGAGTTAAAAAAAAAGCAAAGGTCAAATGACACGTGTCTGCACAGGTTCAAAACTGTGAATACATTTCTACGGGCCACATTGTGTGTACGCACACACACACATACACACACAAACACACACAAACACACACAAACACACACACAAACACACACACACACAGACGAGTGGCAGTCGAGTCTGAACCCTGCCTCCACTTCACTGTAGAGGGATGAGGCCGAAAGGACTTCCACAGACAGCACAACATTCCTCGAAATCTGAACACCGTCTTGCTACTAACTTCTCTTTTGAGCTCTGAAATAAAGGAAGGAAGATGTCAGGGCCGTTCGAGACAGATCACCGGCACAGACAAGCAGCAAACTTTATCTCCTGCTGAAGAATTGCTTCAACTTTGACCGAAGTTCGCGGGAAACTCTCGGCTGGAGATCAGACAACCGCTGCTGGCCTGGGTGTGAAAACCCAAGCGACCGCGCCGTCGAGGTAAAATGGTCTCCCTGTTAATGTGCGAGCTTTTGTAACTGAAGTGTTCAGTTCCTGCCTTATAATTGTTGGGTATTCTGAAGATTGAAATTCCGTGTGAAAGACTTATGCGAATAATGTTTAAAAGTTACTTGAAAAATATAAAACATAACCTTTGCTTTCATATCTTTCGTATACATGGATGCTTTCTAACGACATGCCTGGCGCTACAATCCTGTACCACTGAAACTGACGTTTTTGAGAATTGAATTTTCAAATTAGGTTAGAATTAACTATTTTTTGTACGGTTGTTGTTCCCATTATTTAAACCTTTGATGGTGTTGATAAAAATTTGACGTGAAAAATTCTTGCATTGCCATATATTTTGAAAAATACTCCACGAATATCCAGTCTGGGTCAAGGTCACTTTTAGGAACAGAAACTACTTGCAATGTTGCCCTGTAGAGTCAGAATTTTATGAACGGACCGTTGCCGCCACAGATACGATGTTATTTGTACGCTCCAAAGCTGCGCTTGATGACAGCGCTAAGCGAGGACGGATCATCACATTTCATCGCTATTTTCTTGCCATCAATGCAATCGTAATTCTGGCCAAGACAATTAAGTGTGAGACACGTGCAGTTGAATTCGAACACCTGGACAGAACGTCCGTGAGAGCGACTGCTTGAGCACATTCGTTAAAGAAGCGTGAATTGCCATCTTATGAGATGTTCCTCTAGCCTCTCCGTTTGATCCCTTTAACGCCGAGTTTCCCAAATTTGTTCAGCACGTGAACCCTTTCAATATCACCAAACTAACCAATGGCTCTCACATTTATAAGCCTCCTCGACCCTATCAAATTTTCCATGGCGCAGACCCATTTTAAATATTGGTCACAGAGGAGGGAGCAATGAATAATCATTCATTTTTCATTGGACCTTCCACGACCCTCGGGAAGTGTTCAGCGTGTGATCCATTAGGGGGCCCTGACCTGGAGTTTAGTAACCACTTCCCTAATGTATCCTAGCTACCGCTGTGAGCAGTTATGACGCTCAGCTTTGATCGCAAGGCATTCTGATTATACGAGAGAAGGCGGGACTTTCTTCTCCAAAGTCTCGGTGCCTCGAATATACGTGGGTACGATATTGCTGCTGCGGCTATGATTAGAACGGCAATATTTCTTCCCTAGTCACACAGTGCCAATTTATCGTCAGTTTGATGGTAGTGTTAGCGTATATAGGATAATATACTAGTGTAAATTAGACAGTAATCACCTGTCTTGCTGTCTTTAATTAGAAAGAAAATTTAAATTGGCCGGGAAGTCCTGGTGAGATGCAACGTTACTGGCACACAAGGAGCCTACCACGCAAGATTAATGACTGAAGAGACGCAATATTTTATTCATGAATAGATGTACAGTAATGTTCTTCACATCACATCACTTTCAGGTAAAGTTAAATTCAAATGCCACATTTTTCGTTGAATCAACTTATGTTTTTCTTCTTTCACTTCTCATGACCCAAGATATTTAAATGATGCACTGAAGTTACTGGGTTCCATAGTGTAAATTTTTTTTGGATATTTACGTAATTCATTGAACTGCACGCAATGTAGCGCTAATTGTCGTGCTTTCGAATGATGAAAAGATATAAACATGAGGGTTCTACCCGATCCTCACCTCATGTCGGAGTCATACGTCGATTTTTTTCTTGCCTCTAGAAGCAAGGAATTTTACATACAATAACGCAAAGACCCGAAAGTCGCCTGAAGTCCGGTGATAACCTAAGTTGTACAAAAATAAAATAAAAACGTCAAACATTACTTGAAATGTACCAATAACCTAGAATTACGGAAAAACTATTAATCACAGAAAGTTGCACCCTATAAAATAACCATTCGATTATCATTCGGTATCCATTACCTTTCCGTCATCTGATTGGCTGTTATCGTTACCATTATTATTTTTCGATTATTAAATAAAGAATGAACTACCTTAAGTCGCAGGAATCAAACAGTGACCAAGAGTGCGACCAAACTAAGCGACCCAAAGTTGCCACAGGCGAGACCAGAGCCCAAAGTTGCCACAGGCGAGACCAGAGCCCAAAGTTGCCACAGGCGGGACCAGAGCCCAAAGTTGCATCTGAGGAATTGAATAAACTATTGGAAACTTCCTTCTCATTCTTTAAATAAACAAGTACTGCGTCGACAGTCGCTCATGCTTTATGTATATGCGTGCGTATTCATCCTAATTTTGAATGAAGCAGTAGGAATGCGAGACTGAACTGTGTTATTCGCAACGTACTTTTGGAAGGACACTGATCCCTATTGGACTACCATGAAATGAATGATGCGCGGCTGCTGTGGAGAGGACAAATGTGATGTAGTAAAAGCTAACAATATATCAGAAATTGATTTTTCCGTGTTTTCTCTTATGCAAGCTAAAACTAAATGGAGCACATGTAATTTTAATTCCCACAGCGCTCCTCATTGCGATTTATATACTGAGATCGGGATTTACATCAGCTGATAATTATATGTAATTGTCCATTACCTCAGTCATGTTAGTATTCTAGAGTGAGATCAAGGACTTTTATGGGCCAGCAATGGCAAAGTTGCAGCCGAGCCAATTTCAGGCTACTCACGTAATAGGATCGCAATTGGGACGCATCCTTTCAAGTCATGCAACTTCCCCAAGCCCAAAATGATCGGCCAGGTCTAACTTTGACAATCTTCGACGGAAGTTCAAAGTTCAATTCATTCTCCGGCTTTGAAGTCAGATCTTCAGTAGGAGAACTTGTATCTTATTAATTTCCTAGTCAATTGTGAAAATAGAACACATTTTTTTGAGAATAGCACTTTTCAATCGACAACACTATTCGTATTTTTTCAATTAAAAATTTTGCAAGCTCTCAATACCAATTGTATGATAACATACACTATAAAAAGTCTGGTGAATCGAAGGTTTATATCTGAAGTAATTATCCATTTTTTGAAACCGACAGAAAATCCAGCAAGGGCGTCCAATTTTCAACGATTTAGTTTTTTCAGTATTGCAACGAGATTTCAATTGGTTCCATGATGCTCATGATGCAGTCGCGAACCTGACGGAATTCTGACGCAGAATCGATCCCTCTAAGCCTTTCTTGATTCTCATTCGGAAGGTGCATTCATCTCTGCATTGCTTTCACTATCTAAAGAAGCACAGTTAACATTATCACGACTGAACTATTTTAGCCATAAGACTGCATTTTGCTTAGTACGGAAAACAAGCTGCAGCTTGATTATGCGATAAGGTTACTTTCAACTTTATACGAAATTGTATGAATGAACCAACTCGTCCGATAAACGGTG
>VOMN01099402.1:0-11825 GCA_014899125.1 Orchestia grillus
GTGTGGCAAGGCTATCAAGATCAACAGCAGACATACGGATAGCTGAGAGAGGGTGACGCCTGGAAAGAAATAGCAAACTTTGTAGAAGAAACGGAACGCACCCTGAAAAAAATGGTTCTTCATTGTGAATTGGTTAGAATGACAGCATAAATAAATCGCACATATCTACAAAAGCTGTTAAAGTGTATTTTAATTAGCATCAAGACTAGTTAATGAACCGAGACTATTATTGATTGTCAGTCGTCAGCGATTATAATTATTTGTGATCTTCTGTCCATCTACTTCTATGTGCGTGTGCGTCCACGAAATAGTCGTGGTTAGGTACCCTAATGGCCAGAGATGAATGTTAATGATAATAATAGTGACTTTTGATAATAGTGTCACTACAGGCATCAGTAAATCAGTCAATTTGAGGTTATTAGGCTAAGTTTGGTATGCATTGGATGACACGTGACTGATTCAATGTCCAGTTAACCTTTGAATATTTCGGGAGCGATTTGATTTGAAAATAGAAGTAACTAATCCGGTGATTGCTACACGTAGTTTTTTTGGAACTGATGTTCTGAATATTGGAATAAAAGGCTTTTTTTTTCTTCCTTTCTTCCATAATATTTCGTGTGAATCATGACGTTTTCGTTATCATTTGGCGGTCTACCTTATGTATGAGAAAATTTAGGTTGCAATAGTCCATCTTCGCACCGTAATTTTTATTATATGATGTTTGCACAACGATCGCACAATGTTTATGAGAGAATTGAAGCTGCATTAGGCTATCGTTGCACTGTAATTTTTATTTAAGATATTTTTCGAGTTAATATTTTACTTTTAGAGCTCAGTATAACATTATGAATAAACATAACATAAACTCAGTATAACATTCGAAGTTTCAACGTGACTTACACCAGTAGTTTTAATTAAAGCTGTGATCTTACTGATCACAATCAGAAGTGTCACTTGACTTTCACATTTTAATTTTAAAGCTGTTTTTTTACTGATTGAAAACCCGATGTACCATGCTCTGTATGCGAATGAGATCGGAATAAAAGATTTTTCTTTTTTTCCATCACTGGAATTTAGTTAATGTTCAGCTCTCATTTTTTAATACAATAGAAGCTCGAATACTTCGGTATTTTTGTATCACAAATATTCATCAATCTGCATTACATATAGATGTTCATTTCAAATTAGCATAATAATATTCATTAACTATTAGTGTCGAATGGTGTTATTCTCTTCACATCAACTTGGAGTTGTTCGCTTTTCAGTTGTGTTGTTGGCAGAGAGGCTCGGTCGTATTACAGTGAATCGGTACGAGTAATTTTGTGTTATTTTCTGATAAATCGCAAGGCCATCCTATTTGAACGTTGAGTGTTTTACCCCTAATTGGAAATCATGCACATACAACTTACGAAAAAGCGTTCACTGATCACTCCTGTATCAGCTACAAAAAAAAGTGTGCATCAAAACCCAAGATAAAGTGATGTCGAAAAAGTTATGCTGCGTGCTGGGACTACCGAATTTGCTATCCATCCTAGTTGATCAAACCAAAATAATCAGTAACTATATGCAGAATTCTGAGATATATGAAATGCACTCTTTAATTGATGAGAGGTGATTAATAAAAATAAAAGACATACTTCCGATTGAAGTGTTTTTTTTTCATTATTATTTGAAAATAAATAAATTTAGGAGATTCACAAACCCCTCATAATAAATCCAACGTATCAGGGTATTATTTCGTTATTTTCAAATTATAACACAGACACGATGCAATGTGTGTGATGCTACTTATTGCTTGAGACGGAAAGTTTCCGAAATAAAAAGTTCTTAGTTATGTTTAGTCACAAACCCACGGATGACTAAAAAGACTCAAGTCCAAATGCTAAGTAGCTCACCGATGCTGAACTCATTGAAGGTAGTGATATCGTACTACCTAATTCTCGATGTCCAAACCAATGACGCGTATGCACGGGGTCAGCCTTAAACATTTACCCATGAAAATTTTCCTTTCATAGAATAATATGAAAACAATTAAAACGGAAGGAGCTCAAAATGAAGAACTTAATTAAAATTAAATACAACGTTTAGACATTGTTGTGGTCTTTTTTAGCTCTCACTAAAGCTTTCAAACACTGACCTATAAATCATTGTAAGAAAAATTCAAAGTGTCTTCACCAGATTTAGCCCATAAAGTGAGACTAGTCAGCTTAAGAACTTACACAGTAGGATCAAAAATATAAGCAGTATTTTTTATCGCACTGCGCCAATTGTTAGTCTAACAGTTCCTATTCTTCCTGGAAGTGTCTCTGGAGAAATGGCTTTGCCCTTGTCATCATGCATGTTTATCTGCTTGCTTTGGCTTATATAACAATATACTTGTTGCCGACACCTGCCGACTATAGGGATTGAATTTGATCCCGTCGTAATCTAGACGCTTTTATCGAATAATTGATAATTCTTGGCTATCTCAAAGTGGAAATTAAGGAATTATAAAACATCAGATAGTTTCGATGTTTCTGCCAAATTTTGAAATTATAGTTCATTGTGACGCTATAGAAACTGTTTAACTTTGATAAATACGTCCGACCAACCCATTTTTTATCGTGAGTACACTCTTGATCATTGTGTGTAGCCGGTGAGAGTGTATACTTCTATTATACCTAGCTATAGCTCACATAAAACCTCAATACCTGTTGATAATATATACGCCTCAGTTATAGATAGTTATTCTTGTATGCACCCATAGTGCTCGGTGATGCTCCACGTTACAGTCTACCTCGGCGAGGACAGCAGCAAACCAGCCAATCATTGCAAAGTAAGCGGAAAACGAGTGCACCTAATTTAACTCGAAAAGGTTGGCTATGCTATCGATCTCCAAGCTGGCTGCGGCTCTGCTTAAACCACTACTTTGTAAATTACTACTCTGTGTCTAATGAAGAAATCAATTTCGTTGAATGCTCCAAAACCAAAAACCTTCTGGATTGTGAACTTCATTCTAAATGGAAGAACAAAGGTCAGGAACTTCTTAAGACTTTCTTCCTAAGAACTGCCCCTGATAACGAATTTTAATGAAACTAAGTCCTGAATAATTTTTGTTCGTTTTCACCCCATTAAGGTAACACTTTTAGAAAATGCGATGCCGAAACAAATCGCTACAAATCTATCTCTTGTTTCATTTTGAATTCCTTCTTCAATTAAAATAAATAATTACGAGCCGAATACTGTTCTTCATGCATTCTAAAATAGCATAGATTCTTGAAGAAGGGTCTTATTTCTGTGCTTCATGTGGTGTGTTCCGAGATTCGGCAGTTTACTTAATTTTTTGGGGGGGCATTTCGTTCATGGGTCTCAATGGTTAATTCATGATACTTTTCATTAAATATCATTGAGTAAAAAGTTTTTCAAAACATCAATATTCATTTAAAAAAATTGAAACACATTCAACGGACGTTTCCATTCAAGTCTCTATGATGTGTTGTCATGCTTAGGAAATTCAGAGAAAGATCCAACTGAAGGCTATCTATGTTTACTTAGTTGTACGGAATAAAAACTGTGATCTCCATGATATTCTTGGAAAAGCAAATGAGACATTGGCTGCAATCTCGTATTCGCGTTCCCTCGGGAACCTACCTCCGCACCCCATGAAAAGTTCCGCCACACTCAACAGAACCTTGCGGACGTGTAAAAATTGATGAACGTACAAAAATAATACATGTCAGGTAGAAGTCACTTGGATTCAGAAACGAGTCACAATCCTGAAACAAAATAATCAATAGGCTAGGTAAAAGGCATTGCGTAAGAACAATATGCTTACGTACACTCGTAGACTGCCGGTCAAAAATGTGCACATTTTATAAATTTTGAGATTTCGTGAATACGGTGGTTAAGTTTTGCGGAAAGTTTTGTACACTCGTGTATTAGATAAGCTTCCTACAGTATAGTGTCTACATTTCATTTATTTCTAATGAGTTTAAAAAAGATATGAACAAATCAATTTCTGTAATAAAAATGAGATGGCCAAGAGTTTGGGACAAATAGCTAAATACGGTTATTGACAGCATATACATACATATATTGCAGCTAATCTTATCCTTAGTTGCTACAATGAAAAATCAGTTTCTAATTCGAGTTTGCAATCATAATTATTAAACTGTCTTGCATCATGATTAAGTCTCACGAATTGAATGCCATAAAATAAAGCCAGGTAAAAGCATAGTAGTTTCAATTTTAAAAGTTTTCTTTCTCTAGAGTTTTCGAGCTAGACNATCGTATCACTATATATTAGACTAGAATGGTACACGATTGCACAGGTTACTACTGAACACCGCCTCACCTAAAATGTTTAATGGCACGGAACTGAATAAACTAAATTATAGCGTTAAAAAATAGTCCAAAATTCGAAGCTTTCAAAAAATGTCGTTGGAAGTATTATCAAGCTGTACAACGGTTGAAAATATTACTGGTTCGTGTATGTGCTCGAAAATTGACTCAGTAAAATGATTGGATGTGGTCATCTAGAATGTGGGCATGACAAGAATTATCGTATTATCATTGTGGAGGGTGTAATTCACCTCACTAATAATTGGGGCCTAAATTACACCTAATAATCTTCGTGAATTTATGAACTCATTGTTTTCAAGCAAATTCTGCGATCACAGAATTATAATTCTCTGTTTAATGAAAGATTTTATAGGTCAATGTAATTATGTAGATCCTGCTTTAATGTCTAAATTAAAGTACGAGAAAACTTGACGTAGTTTGTCCATAAGAAAAATAGAAATACCAAGCTAAGGATGGTTATCATCTACCCTGGGTGCAATCTAAGCCTTCGCAATAACTGAGGCCTAAATCACCCCTAGTAATCTCCAAAGATTCATGAGCTCATTTCATCGAAAATACATCACTGAATAGAGAATTGCTATTGTTTAGAATACAATACTATATTCTAGGTATTCTCCTATTCTAGAGAATTATAATTCTTTATTCATTGATATATTTTCGATGAAATGAGCTCATGAATCTTTGGAGATTACTATGGATGATTTGGGCCTCAGTCATTGCGGAGGCTTAGATTGCACTCTGCATTGATCATAACTATCCTGTGCTAATTAGTATCACTTGTTTTTCTTCTAGACAAACTACGTAAAGTTTTCTCACGCTTTAGTTTCCATATTAAAGCAGGAGCAACAATATTTTTGTGTCGGTACATACTGAATACCGTCCAAGATATGCTTCACTTACGAATTTAGCGACTTTTAGAAAAGATATTGACTCTTGAAAGATTATACTCATTCATTTTGACATCATTTTATTCTGTGAAAATGTGACCTTACTGGAATCATAGAAATGTATTTGTTTTCAGCCGCAATTAATGACATTGCCTGTAAATCAGACCCTGAACGCAGCCTTTTTACGGTAAAAGCTGCACCGTGTACAGAAAGACTTTCGAAGAAAGCGCCATGCACTCTTTAAGAAGAGAATCCTATGCTTCTTATGAATTTTAATATGACCCGTAAAATCATATTCAGCAGAAACAACACGTATAAATACCAAAATAGTCGAGCGGTCTCAGCGTCTTTGGAGTCCCGGAGGTCACTCGTTGCGGCGTCGCGGATGGCTTGGTCGGAGAGCTCGAACTCTACTCCGCTAAATGACTACGGCGTAGCAACTCTTCTTCTTAATTTTCCTGATGTTTGTTCATGTTTTATCTGAGATTTAATTTTCTTGTACGTATTTACTATTTTATGTAGTTCCTAACCTATAAAGATTCCCACCTTAAATTCCATGAAAGGAGACACTCTTAACCTCGTTTATATGACGTTTAAACTTGATATGGTAGCTACCTATGAAAAAAGGTCAGACTTGACTCTCACTAGCTCTCTTTCAATTAAATATTCCTACTTTTCAGAACTTTAAATTAATCTTAATTGGAATCTTTTCTTGCCTATTTTCAGTTATTATATTTGTATAATTAATAATTAGTTTCCTTTGTATGGGCTCTCCAATGGCCAGTACATATTTATCTCCAGTCCTGCCCCATGGACTCCTGCTGTTACCGAGCGTTTACCCAAGGCGCTGTAGCCTTCGACTGCTTCTTATCTGAAGAGATTTCCTGAGATTGAAACCTCAGCATTCCAACTGCTAAACGTCTCGGATAGTCATCCAGTGCGGGAACGCACCTTCTTTTCTTGTACTAATCGATTACTCATTTTTTGGACGATACGGCAAAGGGTAGAACCTTTTTTAATACTGAAATTCTCTTTTCCCCACCGATTGTATCCTCCAATGGCTGCTATTTTACAACCTTATTTTGAATAAATGTGAACCTTATTCCTTTTCGCTCAACTGATTTGGGCTAGAAAATATTTTAACAATATGTTCTTTAACGGCGTCACTAATATACAGGGTGTTAGGGAAAAAGAGGTACCAAATTTCACGCCTCAAAATTACAAGCCTTGCGTGGCAGTTGCAAACTAAACACTTTTTCTCCTATGAAATATTGCGAAAAAAAAATTGGGCTATGATATATTAGCGTTTAAACGTTTGAAAGGAAGAAATTTGGAAACAAAATTGAAAACGAATAATTTAATTGAATATTTACTTTGCAGGCATTGTTCGAAGTTGCCTCCGCCTACATCGATGCATTTTTTATCTTTGACTTAATGACTGCCGGATATTGTGAAAAAGGCCTGAAATACCAGAAATATCACCGAATGCCCCTGCAATTCTTGCCTCGAGATCTTCCTCTGATTCGACGGATGTTTAATAAACAAGGCTTTTCACATGTCCCAAAAACAATTGGCTTTCATGCACAGCAGCATCTACTATGTGATATTTATTTTTTGTCAAGCAAAATACGAAAATCTAAGAATTTTTTTAAGATTTCCACTTCATAGAATTCCGAAAAAGTTTTCACCTCAAGCTCTTGACTGCCTAAGCACTCGTACGTACTGGTAAAATAACAGCTCAAACCCAAGAAATTTTTTTCTGTATCAATAAATATTGGGAAGCTCCCCAGGCAAGATATTAGTCACCTGCTACTAATATAACGTTTAACCTCAACAAGCACAAAAAATTGCAGCAATTCTGCACGACATTGAGTCTACAAGAGTTCTAATGTACACCTGGTCGATTTTTAGCCACTCCAGCATCAACTGATCTCTTAGAGCGGCCACGGTGAGTGGACGTATGTGGTCACTCTATTGGATCTAGGTGGTCACTCAAATTTGCTATTGGGTCCATATCTGGGGGCTTAACTGGTGAAACTAAGTGCCTGTTAAATCCTCTTTGACTGTCATGTCCATTAATGATAGTTCTAGCTCTATGCACCAGACAGTTGTCATCCTCAAATAGCTAAAGCGATATGTCTTTATTCATTCAGATATTGTGCAAATGACGAAATTTAGTTATCTGGTAGCTCAATGGAGCCATGTTGCTTCAGTTTAGCAGATACCTCAACTAAAGAACCTACTTCTGGGGAGTTGAAACAGCCCCAGAATAAGACAGCCTCCCTCCATTCCTACAACTCCTTGTATTGCCTTTGCACACAGACTTTATTGAAGGCTTGGCGAAGTTTTAGATGATCACGGCACAGGGCATCGTTGCAGTAGAGATAGCATCGTAATCCATCTGGTCACATGACACTTCGTTTCTCTACAGTCAAATGTGCAAGTGCTTTGGTCCAGTTTAAACGAGTGGTCTTGTGGGCATGAGTTAACCTCGGTCGTTTACAAGCCATTCTGTTCCATATATCTATTGTATGGAGTTCTCTACGGAGAGTTTGTTCTGAAATGGCAGGAGAAGGGCCTTCATAGACGTTTCACAGTAGTTCTATTCTTGATGCAGAGCGATTCCGTGTGCACCAATAAAGTCTGTGTGCACCAATTTATGAAACACAGTTTCGGTCCTTATTGGTCTGAATTTTTTTCTTACCATAATTTGGCCATGAATTCCCGTACGTACCGAATGGCATCCACTGTTGGTAGACCCGTATAACGGAGCGGCATGAGACAGCAAATTCGGCTACTTCCTTAATTGAGTGTTCTTAGCCCTGAACAAATGCAATTGCCCCCTTTTTGTCATTCCGAGACGTCTTGCTTTCGTCCTATCGTTGTGGGACAACAATGGAACATGCTTATACCTTGCCAGCCCTGAATTAAGACGTATGCCTCTTCATTGCTTTCATATGACCTAAACTTCGGTTAAACCTTTGAAAACCAATTGATGAACGTAGTCAATAACAGGAGCTCGAAAAAAACGGGCGACTAATTTCTTGTCCGGTGAGCTTATCTTACTCGAAAAAAATTGATTTAAAAATAATTTCCATTTAAGCTGCTTCACTCTCTAATAAAGTGTCATGCACGTGTGCTTTCATTTTTTCTTTTAAACAAAAATTCTCCTCGAACATTGAAGTATTTTTTCATACATCAAATCCAACACTCTTCGAAGCGCTTTCTTAGAATTCAAATTCTCGGAATTCAAGCCGTGAACAAAATTAACAAACGAGAGCTACTCCTTCCACCAAAATTCTCAACAACGAATAAGAAATAGCGCTGTGTTCAGTGGCACTTAATGAAGATCACTTACCTTGCACCAGGACGGTCGATGTTAATTTGACTTCTCCAGAGTCAAAGAATTCTCGTTCTACTTTGGGAGCTGTCAACGCTGATGGATATCTCTGCCAACGGCTTAGACTTATACGCCAGTTACTAGGCTCAACATCGACCTTAATTTCAGAAGCCTGATAACTCGGCAATTCGAGGGAAATTTCAGGACTGGCTATTCTATTACATGGTAGCCACAGAGAAATAACTCGTCTGGTGTAAAAATCTAATCTGGTTCCTAAATGATCAAGGAATAATAGAAATAAGTGTGTCTAGAAATTACGTGCGCAGTTATCATAGTTTGTTAAAGATGATATTGGTCCACCGTGCGATTGTTAAACATTAGCTATTCAGTTGTACCTATAGCAATTATTTAACGTGCCTCTTCGGTAAACGTTTTATCTGTGGAAAACGTAAAACCCTCAGATAAGTACTAGCTCACACGTGAAGTCAAGTACTGATTCAGGAAATAACTTAATATAAGATATAACGAGGTTGAAAATATAACAGTCGTAAATTCGAGAAATTATGGAGGCTGCGCTATTTTGAAAAACGCTCGAAAAAACTTTTTCCCCTTAGACGATTTGTTTTAAATTTGGCACACTTTTATATTTCGATGAAATAAACAATTTGTACGTGTTAAATTTTTCAATTTGTTGACACAAAGTTGAGTATAAAATTATGAACAGAGACCAAAATGCTACTAACCACGTAATTTTTGCACTACAACGATGGGATGGATTTTATTTTATGTTTCAATATGGAGAAAAAAAATCCGAATGAATTTTGAAGAATTCGAGAAAAAATTATTTATAAACTCGAACATTTTTTTTTACCTCTTAATGGACAAATTTTCTATTTTTCAATAAAACAAAAATAACATCTGTTAGCTTCAACTGCATTGAAATTCTACGGCAAAATTCTACATATATATACGTATATATTTATAAACGATCTCTTATGTTGTAATCCAATGTGCACAGAAGTTTACTTAATAGAAAATTGCTTATAGGGTACTCCAACGGTGCGTATAAGCTTTATGTGGCCATGGTAATCCGGAATGTCAGCTCCTGAATTTTGAGGGTTTGAAAATTAGGGGCGAGCCTCAATGGGGTGGGGGATTTGACCCCATTATCAAAGGAAGACAAATCATCAAATTGGCGCTCTACAGCTGGTCATATTAGATGAGTTACATGCGTGGAATAGTAAGAATATTGATAGTAAATAGGAGTATTCAGGATTTTGTAATAAAAATGCTGTTTTTAAAAAACAATAAAAACTACATATAAAATAAAAATATTTGTTTTTTCGTTTTCCATACCTTCTAAAGCCATGGAATACACTCACAAAAGTATAGTATACTATAATATAACAGAAGAACGAATCTAAGTGCACACATTGTTTCACCCGTAAAGCGTTTGGAAGTCCTCCATTCCCTACTCCCCCACTTTCAAAACCCCATAACTCCTATTCCAAACGACGAAACTGCACGAAACTTCGACACTGCTTCAGTACAAATTATTGAACGATTTGAAGCAAAAAAACGAAATCAGAATTTTCTACCATAACCGATAGTTCAACCCCCTTACAAAGCCTTTATTATACAAATTGCAAAGTGTCGGGTCTGAGACTGTTCAATACGCGGTAAGTAGTACTGCTGGGAGTCCCAGTGACGACCAAACTTGGGGCTGGAATGCGACGCATGCAGAAATGTTCATTTGACGGGGCAAGACGCTGGTACAGCTCTGTTCTCTAAAGGGAAAGCTCAGAAAGAAATCATAAATGATTCCATGTACTGCCACGTCTATCAGCCACCTCAGAACCGTTCATTTCAAATTTCACCTATCGTCCTATACGCACTCAGCACATCATTCCGTAATGGAAGAACTTATTAACGAGTTCAAAAGAAGCAGTAATTTCAAATCGCGACGAAATAGTTTTCAGAAATCTATGTCTTCAATTTTTAGCTAATGTTACGCTTGCGGTAAATAACTTTCAGGTAATACGTAACTTAAAAATGCTTAAAAGAGAAGAAAAAAGAAAAGATCACCCTTTCTGTTCTGAGATAAGTTGCACGTTTGATAAGGCAACAATTGGACTTACATTCACTAGACATTCAGCCTAAAATCAAATATGTAAATCACATTGAAACTACAAAATGAGATTTTTTTATTCGCTGTCTGATCGCTCACTATGTTGTGATGATAATCGTTAAAGCTTAAATTACTATCATTCACATTTATTCAATATTTCCTCATATATGATGAAATAAAAATTACATTTAAAATACAGATCATAAATCACAACATGGAGTTTAACATCCTGTTATCTACATATAATGAAAAATGGAGGTTTAATACAACAGTGACGTTCTAATAAAATCTACTGTAGTTTTACATTGCCTAAGCTTCACGAAATATTTATGAACATTGCCACAGCTTAACACTTAAACTATGAAAACAGACTGTAGTGAAAGAACTGATTTGTTAATGATAATCCGTACGCAAATAAAAATTCGTTACTCTACTAATTTTAAATACATTAAAAATCGATATTTTAAGAATGTAGTGCAGTTCATCACAACTTTTAATGTTTTACTACCACTAGCTCTTGCAAGACATTTCCTAAGATTGCGGCATGACAATCTCCACACTCATGCCGTGAAAGCTGATGCTATTAATATCAATGAGTCGTAAAATAAAGCGAAATTTTTCGCCTGGCTGATATCTAGACAAGGTTTCTGTACACACCAGCACAGACAAAGCATTTTGTCTGATACTGCATTGTAAAAATTTGTACAACGTTTTGTTTTCAATCATAACGCAAACATCTCACGGCGAAGGAGACTCAAAATAGATTTCGAAGTTCAATCTTGAATTAGGTGTACAACATTTGAGGTAAATGAAGCCGTAGATTGCTGTGGCCATTGAGTGTACGATTCCATTAGAGAAATACTGGAAAATTTAGGTTTAACGGTTTGAATAATTATTCGTCCTGATATTATACTCGCTCCTACATCAATGTACGGAAATACATGAAACTTTGCAAAATTTAAGGTTGACCCAACTTTTCCTTTACAATTCCTGTCTACTGACATCAGCATTGAACAGAAGTAGCGGGTCAAGAGGAACAGGTCTAAATCATGGTCGCGCGACACGCATGCAGGTAGGTCATGTGGCATACAATCTTGAATATCTTGAATATCTTGAAGTTGTTTGGGCC
>VOMN01099403.1:0-53308 GCA_014899125.1 Orchestia grillus
ACGCCATACATTTGTATGCGTTTTCAAGGAGAAATTAAAATTTTATAATTTATCAAAAATTAACTCATTTTACCAGTGGTATTCCGAGCATTTACACCACACAAAATGTGGCAATGAAAATCATTCTCAGTGCTACCCACACGGACTTTGTCGATGATTTGTTCACCACTTTGTCAGTGCTACCCACACAGTCTGGTGAAAAATGAACAAATCATCTAAAGCTTTTCTTGAGAATGATTGTGAAGACCCCATGCAAAATAACACAGAGGAGAGCTGCGAGCAGACAGAATCATCACGTGAAATGAGCACGACAGGCCTGCACATCTGAGGCGTCGGGGCTTCTGTCTGGAGGAATATGACTGGGCCAGAAGGCCTCGTGTTCGCATGGCAGCAAATTGAAGAGTTCAAACGCGTGCTGGAACGACTTCAGTGTCGAACGAAGAAGTACGATGCGGAAAATTTGAGCGAGCAATTGAACCAACGGAACGTAATTTTGAGTTGACTGAATATCTTCACTGCATATATGCTCACAGATTTTCAATTTCGTCTCAGGAATAGGAAGCTCCAAAAAACTAGCCAGCATCGCATTTCTTATTAGGGGCAGAATTTCAATGAAGAGTATTCGTACCGTTTGTTGAGTACCAGATAATCTGGGTCAAAATGCACGCGTGCGTACGGGAATCGGAAATCTTTGAGAAATGTGAAATTCGATAAGGACATCTGTGGAAACTACATAACCAGCAATGCTAAATAAATTTTTTTCGAAATTTTTCAAAAAAAGTTTGGTCAGAGGCCACGAGACTCAGTGCTCGTTTTGATCCTTGTCAAAAACTTCCCGATTTTAGGATGTGCAACATTGCGGACATTTTCAAATTTGTCCGAATCTTACATTTTTTGAAAAGTTTTTTGTTTTGTCGTTCGTCTTTTTTTGTCATTCACTTAATTTCATCTGTATTTCGATGCTGGTAAAATCCACCTCGCGGTGCACGCGGGCGGTGGTGGAGTTAGTGGACCAGTTTAATTTATGCTTCCATGTGTTGAAGTCTGAATTCCGCTACAAAATTCAACATTAATTCACTTTAGCTTCCTCCTAATTATCGCGCAATTAATTTCATGCAGCACGTCCTTTGTAATCATTTTCTCATTCTTGACGTTAATGACTTTGATCGACAGTCACAAATTACCCTCACGTGACTGAATGTGACCAGGTAACCAACGCCTCAAGAGATTCTATACTTGTATGTTAGTACCACTCTGAGCTCATGGTGTACGTGAATGTTAAGTTCTCTAGCTGTGTGAGGTAACGATGTACGTGGATAAAAGTTAGGTGCTGTTTGAGTTAGTAAAAGGAAACTTTTAAAAGAATGGTAGCTTTGAACTGTCTTTGAAGTTCTTTTATTTTGAGAAATTCTTTGAATTTTTGAAGTTTCTACTGATGAAACGTATCAATTACCCCCCACTGAACTGCGATATAAAAAAGTTTTCAAAGAATCTGAACAAAGTGAATAGAATTAAAATGAAAATTATTAAAGTTAGTGACGCGTGAGCAGTCTGGGATATGAGTTACGATCTAATGCTTCTGGAACTCATGCTGGAAAATATTGGTATGAAGGGAAAAAATGTTTTCATAAATAAATGCTCCGGGTCCAATTTCTATTGATTGTTTACTCTTATTGTTTGTGCGCCCTCGATTATTTATAAAGAGACTTACAAAATGAATCTAATCTTCAACTAAATGCAACTTACTATCTTATTTTGAGAGCACTGAGATAATATGCAGTCACATCACAATCGCTGGACTTCATACTAAAATATAACCATTCAAGCTGAACATTACACGCTAATGCGCCATTCGATGCAGTCTAATATTTTCGCACGGCAGGACCAAGCCCACCTGTACAAGTGGAATGCAAAGCCAAACTTACGGTGAGATCAATCCAACATTTATGTTTTTCTCATAGAAGCCAACAAATACACAAAACTAATGCTCACAACTTAGAAAGAAATTTCACGACACCTCCTACGTTGTGATAATAACTTTGATACATTTATCTCAGTTAATATATTTTTCTATAGGAACGATAACCCTTAAGATCTTCACAGTAAAATTTTACCGAGTAAAGAAGCCTTGCGAATGTTTGCTACATTTAATACCGTCCATCCAGACTGCGTGAGGCGAGGCAAGGCATTTACGTGTGTAGTTAGCGTGGATGTGCCAATTTTATTTTTTCCAAGGCGCAGTTGTCTGAAATCGATGAGCACTAGACGCATTGTATTTACTAAAAAACTATGTATATATTCTTTACCTACCATTTGAGCGCAAATATCGTAGAAATATGAAAAAATATACTCCAAGTATCCTCTTCAACAATGAGAGCATAGCGCTGTTATCATTTTCTGTTATTATAATTTTTTGTGGCATAGACTTCGCATGGGGCCCCATCATATGTTTTTACACTACGCAGTCGAGTTAAATTGGTGTGAGCACTGAAATAAAAAAGTAAGGGCCTAGAATTGGCCACTGGAATTGCCATGGAAGGGAACTTGTGATCATTTTACTGTCAGTGAAAAGGCGCAACGAGAAAATAGAGACAAAGACCGAAGCTCTGATCAGAAAACGAGTGTTACTAAAAACTAACGTAAAACTGACCTCAAACATATCACCGATCGCGATCACAGAGACAGGTGCAATAAACATGCAAAATGCCACGCAATAATTTTGAAATTTAAGTACACAATCTGCTGCGTCCGTGTGTAACCACGCAGACTTGGTTGAGGTTCAGTTGAAGTTTAATTTAGCAACAAATCTTGGGAGTGAGAAGGCAATGTTTCTGTGATTCTCCAGTGACCTCACGCCGGTGGTGCCGCCTCCGTTGCAATAAGCCTGAGAATACCGATGCATAATTTCATATTAAGAACTCGAATACTCGACAGTTTTGCGAAGTATAGATCATAAAGTAAAAAATAAAGGATTTAATAACCCTTGATACTAAGGAGAAAGCGACCCTCATTTTCTATTGAAATTAGATTTCTTCTGATGCCGACGAAACTCGTATCACTCTAAAAAAAGAAATAGTTCATTCGGAACTCACAGCGATGGCGTCGCTACCATTTGCCATGCCAACGCTGAGTTATGCTCACATGTTCAAAAGAGTTGGTTTGTCGCGGCCAGAAATTGGTTTGTCCTTTCATGAAAAGTTTCATAAAACTCACCTCGTGCTCACAAAAATGAAACAATTCACAACATATTAGCCAACCGAATTTCTAAATTTTCGACTGACCAAGGAAAAAAAATACGAATTGCCACTCCAATGAAATTTTTTCCATGACTTTCGGTGACCTTTCCAGCAAACGAATTTCTTTTTTATCACAACGAAGATTGGACAGTAATCCATGTCTGATCTAACACACGCTACATTTTTCAGTGACAACCGCTCTGGGCCAGGTCGATCTGGTGACTGGGCACAGCAACATCGACATCCTTCCTCTACTCTCTCTTACGATCAACTGAACGTTTTACACAGAAACGAGGCTCCTTATTGGATGAGAGCATCTTCTGCAACCCAAAGAACGCTGTTCTCATTGGCTAATGATCAGCGACGACCATAAAATATTTTTACGGCCAAGACGGCCAAGTGGTTTGAGGAGTGTGGTCGCACCTAAGGAAATATTTCTAGATTTGAGTATTCGTGGACAAAATGTATTCACCAGAATTTAATAAAAGGAGGTCAATTGGTTATTCCTACGTACGAGACAAATTCTTGCATCCATAGCTAAAAATTAGAAATATGTCCCTAGGTATCGTAGGCCTTAACCTTGGCAGTCGTTGGTGATCGAGGTGAGCGAGCATTATAATTTCATGTGTTTCTTTTGGATAAGTTTCAATAAATCAAAGCGCTCAAGGCTGTAGGGAATATTCCTTGGAAACGTCTTGAAATGTCAGGGTGTTCAGAAAAAGTTTACTTTGGAATTCATTGAAAATATTCTTTAGGTGTTTCGAACTGTAATGTTTTAGTTTTATACCTCATTGATGTCGTTCTCCAGCGCACGCTGCGCAGTGTTCGTGACTTCAGAGCCTGATCGGATTACGAGCTCATGTATTTATTGCATTCCTGATAGGGGCAAAAATTATTTGCGGATGCAGCTGTGAGGCTGAAAAATTAATGTACTAAAAATTACGAGAAATATTTTTTTTTATTTGAAATTGCTATCATAACTCATCGCTTCATAGTTAAGGTATCCGAGAGGAAGTGTTGTACGTTTAACAAAACAGCTTCTATCTTTACACGAACAGTTAACGGATCTACCCAAAAATAAAAATTATTTTTTTAGTTATGTATTTTTACGCGTGTGATCACGCCTTCAAATTTTCCATCAATCTTAGGACTACACATCAATCGCCATCAGATGTTGCTTCAATCAGAAGCAATCACACAACACAGCCCGCTACTGCACTCGTTTTTTAAACTCGCGTCACAATAAACGCAGCAACTCGCCAGAATTGCGGGGGCGTGAAGCGCAGGAAAATACTGGTCAGCTCGGGAGCGTAAGTTCGTCTCGCATAGCTCACTAAAAATAGATCGTTTTACATGAAGTGGTAGGCGGGCCTGGTCTTGTGAAGTTTTAAAACGCCATTCATCTCTTCATGTTTGACCACGGAACTATTCGTCTTGGTCCCGCACGCAGCAGCTCAGCTTGCGTCGGGTGCAATACTGAAGTCGCGTCGGACCCAAAGAAAACTAAAATGCGGACAGGTATTCGTGTTGGTGATGACGGTTGGATTCTTCTTCTTCCGCAGCGCACTTCTCAGTTTCAATTCATCCTCGCGGAAACAATAATAGAGCGGTTGATTATGAAGAAAGTGTTTTACGCCAAGACTCATTAAAAATGGCATTGATGGGGGAACTTTTCTACGAGGTCTCTTGCCTGGATGTTTTTCGTCTTCAAAAGCGAATTCAGTCAGCCAGCGTGTCTGTGAAATCTGTCGTCAAGCACGGAAAATAACGGCATCTGCGACAAACGCACATGTCACAAATGGCGCGAATGTAATTGGGATATAAAACGATACAAATGAACAGAAAAACATCCTAGAACAGTTTCTTAGAGAACATGTTTTAAAATTTCCACGACTAACACGAGATAAAGAAGAAGAACACGTGATCAGCTCCGACTGCCTTGTTACGGCGTCGTGTTCAGGCGCCACGAAGAGGGCATTCTGTGTCAGACTTAACAAACTTGCTGTATTCTTATTCCCTGGAATTTTTTCAGATTTTAGATCTGGTGGAGTAGAGGCAAGCTTTTATGGACGTGATTGGCATCAGGGGATGTAGAGTGGTATCATTTCATCCATTATTCTGTCAAGACATAAACTATTGACTGCTGCTTATGATCGATTTACGCTGGTGGAGCTGGTAGAATGGTGCTGCTTTTAAAGAGTGTAAGATAGCGGTGAATGGTTTAATGAGGTAGGTACGAACAGACTCGTAAAATCTATAGGCTGCATTCTATGTTTAACTCTTCGTAAAAATTTAGTTGTGCCATAAATTGGTGGCATGTATTTTTTCTTGTGGGTTATTGCGAGCGTTACAAATTTAGGAAGCTATAGATTTCCTAAGTAATGGTGAGATGACTACTTCAAGTTTTGCTTGAATGTGTTCGCGCGTTGTGTTTCTTATTCTGAGCCCATTTTTCTCGCGATACCTAAATCCTGATGTCGCTAAAAATGTGTCAATCTCAACGTCAATTCGAACGTCAGCCCCAATGCCTGTCAAACTGCCAATCTTAAGGTCTCTCAAGCTGTCATTTACAGTATGCAGTTACTTAGATCATAAATCCTGATGTCACTCCGAACATCATTCCAAATATCCCTCCAATCATCATTCCAGATGTTACGACGAACATTATTCCAAATATCACTTCGAACATCATTCTAGATATCCTTCCAAACATCATTCAAATAAATATAACTCTGAACATCATTCCAAATATCACTCCGAACATCATTCCAAATATCACTCCGAACATCATTCCAAATATCACTCCGGTCATTCCAAATATCACTCCGAGCATCATTCCAAATATCACTCCGAACATCATTCCAAATGTCACTCCGAGCATCATTCCATAGGTTATCGCCCCATCATTCTGAATGCCCTCATCCTGATCAACAAACTTCTGCTGAGCTTCTCTTTGAACACCGTTCACAAAATTCAGTTGCACTGCCACAGCGCATCATCGATCGAAGAATCCAGAATAGCTTCGAAAATTGTGAGGGGAACGGCGAAAAAGTGACGTGAGAGTGAAGGAGCGAGCAGCTAGCGCCGCTGCTTCATTAATTGAGCACCAGCCACCTGGAAGGTGAAGCCGTCAATAATGCACGGCCCGACCTTCTGTCTTGGAGGAACGCGAAAAATAAATGTTTACATCCGAAATATTCAGGCCAACAGAAGAGGAAAAACTGCTCATTTCTAAAAGTTACCAGCAGGGGAGCTGTCGCTATCTTAGCTCGGGCCTTCTTTTTAGCACTGAGAAATAAAATTTGTTTTTGTGCTGCAAAAGTCGTGTTGCTGAATTATGACGTAAGGGGCTTTGGCTTGATGCCCAACGAATTTTGAAATTGCGTTTCGAAGAATTCGAGCGGAAAATTTTAAAATTGTAAACAAGACTGAACTGCAATCGTATTAGCAGATACATTGAGACTTCGAAGGAACTTTCCACAACGGTCTTAAGTTCCTTTTTATTTGAGAGCGCCTTGCACGCGCTGCGGGTACGTTAACGTGTGGATTATTTATACATAATGTAGGTATATATGTATGCGAATCTTCACATTTCAAACTTGTAAAAATAACCTTATGTGACAAAATTTCACTACTGGCCTGGTCCTGAGTAGAAATCCGGGTTTCCCGTTTCTTTGTAACTAGACAAACTGAAAAAAAATATTAACGTCATCGTCAAAACTTTCCTTTTATGGTCAGGTTAGTGAATTTTCTAATTTGCCTTTGCTCAGTAATAAAAATAATTCAAGCATACTACGAAGCAAAGTTTCTTAGAGATAATGGACACTTTCTGCTAGTATGCAATAAAAAGAGCAGGGAAATAACTCCTAATTGTCAGAAGATAAATCTTTTTAGGGAATGGATAATTTCCATACCGTATTAAAAATTTATAAAAGTATTAACCTCACTTGACTGTTTTGATACCACTCTTAGAACTACGCAAAACTTGAGTATTACTATTACACTTCCCCTGGCGGGCGTGAGTTAAAACTTAAATCGGAAATTTGTCACCTAACAGTGTGTGAATTTGAAGCGAGTGGTAAGCATGTTTATAGTTTAGGAAATTAACCGCTTGTCGTTTACCTTGATATCGCATATTCACAGAAAAAAACTCCTGGCAGCCAAATGAAAAAAGGAATTTTAAGAATGAAATACGATTAAAAGTTCGGGCATTTACTATTTTCCCTATTCAAGTTTTCGTGAACGATTTCTACATTAAGTGCAAATAACCTCGGGTCAATCTTCAACGACTTTCAGGTTACCTTTCCTTTGTTAAATAAGGGGAATAGCCTATCTTCACCTACATTTTTTAAGCTGCCCATAAGTGAGAAGAAATATGAAAATGTCTCAAGAAAATCAGTGCAGTACACAGTGTCGTACGGGCAGTACAGGTTCACTTTTTATTCTTCACTTATTGGTTTCACTGAACTCGCTAGCCTAGCGAGTTTCAGATCGTTTCTCATAATATAACACGAGAGAAGCAACGGCTTCTGGCATCGCGAATATTAAGGGCTTCTCTTAGAAATTTTCATTTGCAATATTTCTACCGAGTGCCAGGAGGGCAACAACTGCGCTTCGTTCAGGCAGGTCGATGTAAGTTTTACAGCTCAGGTGTGCCGCTGAACCAGATGTTCCGCCAGCAGTTATAGCTGGGTACGTTCATGTTTAGTTATAGTACGGTCATGTCCATTCGGAGATCCAACACCATCTGGCTGTGAATATGTGCGAGTATTCATCGCTTAGGATGCAATTTAAAAAATTTTTTGGTCAAATCCTGAAGGGCTGTTCTAGCTAGTATTGGCTTGGTGGTTGAACCTACCTACTTCATTCCCTGTATATCATATCATCTTCAAGAACACCATCATAATACCACACATTGCTTAGAGTGTGCGTTTTGCCTGATATAATGATAATAGGATATTATAACATAATATCATATTTTATACGAGCATAATGTTTAGTATTTTTTGATGGCTGTTGATATTATGTAATGTGATATTTCGCACAAGTTATTATTCGCAATTATTCAATCCTGGTTGCATCCTTACATTCGCTGTAAACTCATAACACATCTGTCTATTTTCTCGCCGAGCTCAAGTAAATTAAATCTATTCATCAGTGAAACTCGAATAGAATTAAAAGTTCATTTTATCTCAGTAAGAATATTCAAAATAATGTCTCAAACGCTTCACACGTCACGTTCACAAGTCAAGTAGTGGTGCTAAGAACATTTCAGGAGTCTGAAACGACAGAAAATCTGTTTCACAATTCCTTTCCTTTTAACAGCACAATAAAGTTTGTGGAATAAAAACCTGAAAAAGAATATCATGCTCTTGGCGTATTGCTTTAAGAGTCTTGAGAAGTGTTAAACGGGTTTTCTTGAAGAATAAAAAATTCCTAACATACATGAATTTACTTTAGAGGTAGTGCACGAGACAATTTTTTTGCGTTTCTTAAAGTCCGTATTAAATAAAAACAAGTTCCAAGGTTTCCCAAACCCACTGTGAGTAATTTTCAAAACCTACAAAAAGTATCCATTTTACTAACTAACGAGATTGTCTTCTTTCAAAAAATCTTAACTTTGATATCAGTAGCGATGTTTGATTCAAAGTTCAATTTTTTTTCGCGTAACAAAGAAGCAAGGAGTACTATGAAGACCCGTATTGATCAATCAGGGTCCGATAATCAACCTGTTATAAATTCGTTTTTGTTCAACGAAAATCTTTTACAACGGAAAGCATGGTATGCTAGTTTGTGAAATAATTTAGCTACTGAGACAAAGACTCCATGTAGGCCTGTAGTCTGCCCTCATCGAAACTTGCTCCTAATTCGCACTTCTATGATGTCTTCACAGCCTCTCAGTCTCTGAAAATCGTTTCAGACTCATTATCTCCTTGGTGTTCATGAAGAGTTTAGTTGAAGACTATTTATTCATCGCATTTTCGCTCTTTCTTTAGATCAACCCCAAAAATATCACAAACAGGAACTCCAGAGTAAGTATACGTACTTGCAAGAACACCGAAGTCAATGCAACATTTTGCGACAGATTATTGAAACATTTCACAACACAGTTCGTTATACTCTTAATTTTTACAATAAGCTACTCATGCAAGAAGGTCATGATTGGCTCTCTATCCTGAACTGCCTCTGCATAAGAGAGAAAGCTTAGCTGACGGACCTCTAGAGCTCGCATGCTGTTGGGATTATAGGTCTCCCGCATGAACTTGCCTTTGACTTCGTTAACCATCCAATTGAGCCCTCCTAATTGAAGGTAATGTGCCACAATAGTGGTAGTTGTAAGTACACAGTGACACTTCAGTGATGCGTTGATCACAGGCTGTAATTTACAGCTTGCCGAACATTAGTTTCTAGTGGTATTTCACGATACAAAAATGACGTCGTCAATTGCAACTTTTAGTAAGCTGTACTAAGACAGAACGAGCTATTTCTACTGCGGGAGCTTCAAGAATACACGCTCTATGAACGGTAGTTCTGGAAATAGAAGTACAAGATTGAAGGTTTCAGTTGTGGTAACCTTTTTTAGAAACACGCGAGAGAATTTTTTTTGATTCGCCCGTCAAGGACATGCGTCGCCCGAGCTCCCTTGGCACCTTGGCAGACAACGGATACGGCGGTGCCTGACGTTCTCACAGCCAGGACAAACTCGTTCATTAAGAGTACAAATGTACTAGTCCATGCATGACTCTATTTAGTCGGGATGCCCAGCCTCACGAAGATGTTTTGAAAAACGATTGTACGCTGATCAAATTGCCTCACGGTGGAGATTAGGCAGCTTATTACAAGAGCATGTTTACAAACTTGAGGTGAAGCTTCAATATACAGGATATGCACAGTTCGTGAGAACTCAGGAACAAGTGAATAGGTCGAAGCTTGAAAAATTGAAGCATATTTATCTTACCCTGTTTGAGTTCGTTGTTAATTCTTCTGAAGAGAAAAATATTCTTTCTCTATTGTATAATTTTAATCTTCACTCATTTGCATTCGAAAATAAATGTGAGCCGATGTTCTGAGAAATAAAAACCGAAATTGAGTTACTTTGCTATGCATAATTTATTTAAAAGAGTAATTTGGAGCACACGTACATCATGCTGCTACACGCCATGCTGTGGTACATTGAAGAAGTAGTGTACCAACTTGTAATGATGATAATTCAAACTTACGGAAAATTCTGAATCATCAAGTATAAACAGCGTGAGAGAAGCTATAGTAAATTTTGAATTGTTAATCATGAACTTGGAACAAACATTTTTTTATATATAAATTTTATTTTACTAATTTTCGCAGTTTTTACATCGTATCAACTACTATATTTTAAGTCTAGTCGAAGCTCTTCAGCATAATTCTCTTCTAAAATATTAT
Source organism: Orchestia grillus (assembly GCA_014899125.1). Taxonomy (NCBI): domain Eukaryota; kingdom Metazoa; phylum Arthropoda; class Malacostraca; order Amphipoda; family Talitridae; genus Orchestia; species Orchestia grillus. The sequence goes on from VOMN01099403.1 coordinate 10,656, forward strand.
TCAATGATCCAGGCCCAGGCTGAAAAAAAGTTTGTTCGGCTTTGCAGTGCCTGTGGTAGCCTTGCTCGGTCGGTAAGGATACGAATAATGGAAGAAAATGCGTCATTTTAAAGAGTTGAGAGTACATGGAACAGAACGTAGGTAGCTATTAATGAAACACTTCCATAAGATTAAATTGTCATACTTCACGAGTAATGCACAAGATTTGTTATGCTGTTCTGTATGACTTCACCATTATAGATTATACCACTTGAGTGACATGAGACTGAGAAAAATGAATTTCAGAAAGTCTCAACGGAAAGCAGCATGCCGAATTTATTTAGAAGTTAGTGCATCAGAACTGAGTAAATTTCAATTGAATCAAAAGTTTTATTTCTAACCGTTAAACACTGCTGATACCGAATCAAACATTACCAACTTGAAAAAAGCCATCACGAATCCCTGAAGCCATCACTTTCCATATTTCTTGCTTGCTAACGATGTATGTAATTCAGCTCAATCATATGTCATAAGTAGAGTTAGTCTACTAGTAATATACAACCTGATCTGCGGCGACAATACATGTAAGTGTTCAGTAGCCTAAATGCTGTCCATAGCCCTTTCACTTGCTGACTCTGACAGCTAGCAGAAATCTGATTGGATTTGTAGACCAGTGGTGTGCGAAATAATAAATCACTGAAGTGTTATTTGATGGATGCTTCAGATCTTGCATCCAGGTTAGCTTTCCGATTCCTAGGCCCTACTAGCCCGTGCTACATGCATACACATTTCCTGAGATCAGATAAAGCCGATTTCGGACGCCTTCCCTCCTGTAAGAGGGGCCATTCCCAGGCTACCAACGCCCTCCATCATTTTAATCTCGGGGAAGAGGGGCTGAAGAGAGTGCAAACGCCCCCCGGCTGTGAGGCCGTGGCATCGAAGCTTCTTTGGTCGATCTCTGCTCGCAAGCTATTCTCGAAAGCTGGTGATTTAATTCTACCTTCGTGGTAACAGAGAATAATTTTACATGATTGCTCTACCATCGGAAGCCTTACAATGGAGCTTAATGCTTTCGCACCTGATTGTCAATTGACCAATCAACATTTGCATTTTCGCCAAAATCGGAGGAGTAGCCGTTATTTGCGAGAGCAGGGATTTTACAGAATGAAGGCATGCCAGTTCTCTTAGGACCGGCTATGTAATATATTGGGCGCTACATTGGAAATGACGTGAAGGTGACATTGTCATGGAAAAGCTGAAAGGCATTTAGATTATAAAATACACCCATGCCTACGAGGTATCACCATCGCCTCACTGCAGGCCGTTGGGCGACCAAAATGAACACAGTGGTAAGAAGTCATGCATTGAATAACTCTTACTAACTTACAACAAATTTACCATAGAAATAGAATACATCCACCGAATGAAAGGCTGATTTTTATGCTCATCTCAATAGAAAAAAAAACATTTGAGATTTTAACGATACATAGCACTGGTAAACACAACTTTTCTCACATGGTGCTTATGAACGAATTTTAGTTAATGTTGGTGCACTGTTTGAGAAATATGCTATTAGTTTTTGTCCAACCCATCAGGTTTTCAAGATATGATACACACACGCATATATATATGGATAGAGAGATTGACATGGGAATTGACAATTCCGTGCTCCAAGTGAAAGAAATACAAGCAAAGATGTGCAAAATGTCTACTTTTCATGATTAAGTTACAGCTTCAAGAACTTCCTCTTTTTGACGTTCTGCCCTGCACAACGTCTGGCACATCCCTCCTCAAGCCCTACAGCAGTCGGCCATCATATTGCATTTCCATCTGCCTTGGTAGCGTTCTCCCATAGCTTTATTGTCCTGTTAGTAGCGTTCACCGTGCTCCTCACCAACATCACCAGGTTCTCTGTAAATTCGCTCAAAAGACTGTGACTCCTACATCCAAGGGATTAAAAACTCAAAAGCTGTTCCTCCACAGCTTGTGTACAGTTGTCAACTTTCCTGTTTCCAAGGAAATTCCTTATCACATCAGAGAAAGCATTCCAAGCTCTAGCTTTCACTACATTCATTGTAGTGACAAAGTGGGCATCTCTGAGGAGTGTTCTTATCTGAGAGCTACCATATACGTACTTCTACCTTTTCCTTCTTTTCACTCAGAGTTAGAAAGGTTGAGCACGTGTGGGAAAAGCAGTCTCCAGTGAGATCAAGGGCTTTCAGAAATTGTTCCGTCAAGCCAAGTTTTATGCGTAGTGGAGGAAAGACTATCTTTTTTCTCTAGAAAAGAGGATCATTGATGATATGCTTCTCACCACGTGTCAAACTCTTTCATGGGCCATTTCTTTTTTACCGAGTGGTCTGCTGTCGCTCTACTGTCCCAATAACCGAGAAACAGAAGTAATATGTGTAAGCTCATTGATGACGCAGTAAAAAGTTCAAAAAATTGGGAAAAATTTTGGTATAATGATAACACAAAAATATGGTGTGATAGAGCAAATCTAAGACCAAATGTGGATTAAGCACCCTAAAATTAGTCTGCAACAGCTATTACTTTACATGCTAGAAACCTTTTCTAGTCATTTGTTGACCAGTGTGAAAATTGGTCAGGAACTAGGCTCCGCAGAAAGAACCAAATATGATTATCAGCTGTATGAATTCAACAAAAATTTATGACAGTGAATGTCTACTTCGCACCTTCAGTCCTGACTAAGTAAACACTCTCGCTTAAGCCAAGGAAATGATTGACATTGGCACGTCATCACTTATGGATTTTTTTTCGTGTGGAGAAACTTTACCAGTTACGATTTCGAACTCTGCTTACAGTTTCAAATGTACCTTATTTACAGAAATGAATATTTAAATGTTAATTCATTCTAGTCATCAGAGTTTAACAACATATCAGGTGAGATGCTCGTCGTAGCGAAACGAAAATGAATTTTTCATTCCTGAATAACTGATATACAAGTATCAGGTTTTAACGAAAGTTCCAAGCGTTTTTGAGTGAAGAACTTTGCAACTTGATTACATGAATTGAGTTTTTAATGTATGTTTTAGCAGTGAAATGAATAGTACCCTCCATATTCTTTCAGATTCCATTAATGATTTGTTTAAAAATGAGTGTTACACCCCTAAAATGTATTGTAAAATTAAAACTGGGATGTAAGGCATGTTTTCTCTATGGATTTCAGAAGGAAAATACATCAATTTTCGCAGCAACGTCACTCAAAAAACCATATACCATATCCAAATGATGTAGTCAGTGAAGCTACACGCAAAAAATTCATTTCAAGAAGGATGATGACTTCAGTCTGGAGGATGAACTATGAAATGGACGGCGGACGGACTTGTTTCAAAGAACTAGCGAGCTGCTGTTGATGAGAAACCCCCAATAACCTCTAGGGAACGGAACGGAGAATTTGATATCAGTCAGATGAGTGTCTGTCGTGAGATAAAAAGGCTCGTTAAAATCTCAAAGGCTGGAAAATGAGTTATGCATGATTTGTCAGCAAAAACAATCTCAAACAACGTACCGATTCCTGCCTCTCAGTGTGCTTTTGTCAACTTCAAATGCCTTTTCTAGACAGTATCATTACTTCAGCTGGAAAATGGATCTCATACAATAACGCCGAGAGCAGAAGGCAACGGCCGTACAGTAGGGCAGAACCTATCCCACAACCTGGAAATGGCTCGCCCCCAGTGAAGGTCTTGTTGTGTGTGGTGGCATACGAGGGAATGGTCCACTACGAGCTGTTGTGCAACAGTCAAACCATAACCGCTGAAGTGCATTGCCAACAGCTGTCATTTAACAGATGCACAGAAAACACAGCCTCCATTAATGAGCAGGGAAGAAATCATTCTGCACAATAACGCCAGGTCTCACACAGCACGAATGAAAGAGTCTTCAAATATTCTACTGTAGCTTTTGCAGCATGTGACGGGGCATTGTCATGCATAATAAAAGGCTCTTGTTCGATGCCAGGAACCTTCCTCAGGAACCATGGAGCAGCCACCTTCTTCAGCAAGTCGACATAGGCAGCTGCAGTGAGTTTTACGCCTTCAGGGAATCTAAAAGGGCGCACAAATTCTTTGCCAACAAATCCTGCTCGTATCATAACGCCTCCTCCTCTCTGTCGACGACAAAGACGTTGGGAGCCAGAAGCTCTTCTGGAACCCAAACTTTACTCCACCCGCCAGGTCGTCGAGGGTAGTGCGCATCATATCAGTGAAGAACACGTCTTCAAAATACAATTTCATGAATGTTCTCATTGAGAATCCTGATGTATCTCCTTCAGAAGCAGTCTTATATCAGGTATAACGTTTTGCGTCATCTTCTCAGCTCTCGACATCGAGTCATTTTCGATACATGGCCTAGTCCAATATTCTCAACGGCATTTTTGGCTGTTGAGTGAGAGTTCCCGAAAATTTCCCGTTTCCCTCTGGACGGACAAATCGCGTCTCGACAAGATTCTACGTTTTCTCATGTCTTTTCTTTCGTCTTTGTTTCAGGGTTGTTGAGATACTTCTTCACATCAAGGATATCACGCCCCAAAGTAGTAGCCATATCTCTCACACATTCACTATCAAGTAATTTAACCACAATTTTTGCCTTTCTTTGTCATTAAAGGCACTTAAAGAGACTCATTTTTACTGAAAACTTGCAACGCACAAAAGCATGGGCGCTCTTAAAACAATGGCGCACTCTTTACTACCGAGCAGAACTATGTAATTCAAAAGTTCCACAAATGTGCACGTCCGTGTTGTCAATATATCTATGTAATTTCATTGTCTAAAACTGAGTAATTTAATTTTTAGACAAAAATCCAAGCTAGGCTCGGGCTGTATATACGTATATTAATCAGCGCGTAGACACCGTACGCATGTGTACGGCATGAAGGTTCTCTGGTGAAATAATCTACAATGTCAGACACTGATAGTCCTTATTGATTTTGTCCATGATGATAAATTTTGTGGATAAAGACTTCACTTTGATGAGGTAGACGATTCCACGAGTCGTTTAAATATGTTCTATTCGTACATTCACTAAGAAACGTTAGTACCGCAAAGTAAAAAAATTATATGGTCGCACTGCACCACATTGTAACCTTCACAATACACAGGCTGCTAAATGTTCAGCTCGTTGATTTTTACGACTTTGATGTCCCTCGAAGGTTTGGCCGGGACCAAAGCGACGTTCCGACGTCTTTCACGAGACGAGGCTCCCCCACGCTTCGCACGGTGCTCATTACGGTCCTACGTCTCACAGAGGCTCACATTCGCATCATGGACGAGTCTCAAACGGAATGTGATGATTGGTAGCGATCTCCCTGGGGGAGGCGCGTGACTCGCTATAGTAAATGCCTCGATGAGGTGCGTATCCTGGATACGGCACAGGCCGTAATGTCTGAAGCAGAGTTTGAAAATCGCTTGTGATGATGTACAAGTCTAAATATGAAGATTTTTTCTAGTCAGGGCTTAATTTAAAGGTAAGAAAAGCGGTCTCGTAAAAAAAATTTGTACCTATTTAATTGTTTATTTATTTATTGATGTGTTCATAGGTTCAGCGTCACGCTCAGAGCCCGTCCGACTATGTGTGATATGTCACATCCGTCTTCACAGAAGACATATCACACATTGTTTGAGGATAAATATTTTAAGTCCGGTTTCTGGCGGGTCCCTTAGTTAGTTTAAGAACAACAAATGATAAGATATTCTATGACACACGTGTGTCTTTATAATCGCTATCACGAGATGCCACCGACATGTCGTTTTTTCTTGAAACTGGGTCACACTCTGGAGAGTCCGTATTGCCATGCCTCATAAATGTTCGAGCTCAGTGCAGTTTTTTGAGACCATTCGTTTCCAAGAAAAGGATTAACTGAATAGAAGATAAAACAATAATGACAATTTTATAGTTTATTTACGTCTTTTTTGGGAGGAGTGAGCGTTTCTGTGCAGTTTAAATGTTTTGCTACATTTTTATTTTAGTTTCAGTCACATGATTCAACGCTTTTCAAATTTTTCAACGTCGAAAGAGAATATACTTGCAGGAAATATGCAGGTTAAAATCTGCTGTAAATTTTTCCAGTTGCGTAAAACTCGATTGGACGACAACGAGCAGCGAGCTGCACATTAGAATTGCCTAATCATTTGCGATGGAAATAAAAACTCTCAGCCAACCTGGAGCAACAGCACCGTGAAGGAAGCTCTACCTGGAGCAGCAGCACCCTGAAGAAAGCTCTACCTGGAGCAGCAGCATCCTGAAGAAAGCTCTACCTGGAGCAGCAGCACCCTGAAGAAAGCTCTACCTGGAGCAGCAGCACCCGGTAGAAAGCTCTACCTGGAGCAGCAGCCACTGAAGAAAGCTCCACCTGGAGCAGTAGCACTCGGTAAAAAACTCTACCTGGAGCAGCAGCACCCTAACGAAAGCTTCACCTAGAGCAGTAGCACCTAAGAAATGCTCCAGCCTGAAGCAGAAGTGTTCCTAGAGGAAATATTTTTGGTATACATCATGAATTCAATAGGCCCATAAATACAATCAATAACAACTCATACTTTACAATCTTAGACCCAAACTTAAGAGACAGTCATCGCCGTTGAGCGTATCACGAGACAACGGCTTCGTAGTGCGATAACGCTGCGATAAGGCGCGATAAGGCTGCTGGGCGACTGTTAGAAGCACAAAGCAACACGGATGTCCCTTCAGTAGTGTGTGAGGAGAGCTCTGAAGAGCTAAGTGTTGTCTCCCGAGTGTTAAAAAAAGCTTATAATTTAAAGCAACAACAACTTCGAGGTGTGTAAATTATAGTAAGGTTTTGCCTCCCCTGCTATTGACAGTTCTAGTAATATATTCGGTAAGAAATTGTACTGTAAACGCGTCAGAGAAAATTGTAAGTAAATAAGTTCCCGAGTGAACGGATGGAAGGCTCCACAAGCGCCAATTACAGCAAAGCAAAGAGACAGTTCAATCAACAAAATCTTAAAAAATTAAATAAACTATCCTGTAGTCAGAAAAGAATTATAAATTAAAACATATAACCTAAAATCACTTGATCACAGTAACTGCAAATTTAGACTAGAATTTTCGTGAGAATTTTCCGTTAGGTGATGCGAAAATCCTGGTAATATTTTGTCTGCGTAGATAATAAATTCTCATTCTCACTCCATGCAGTACGACGACCAACATGTTTGCAAACGCATTTCTTCAGCTTACATCAACGATTCAGGAGTTCCTCGAGTGAGAAATTTTTAAACAAAACACACCATGCTCGTAGTGCTGCAGCTAAAAAATGGCGGGGATATTGTGTGAGAATATTGTTTCACACTTGTCAGACTGATGGATCAAATTAAAGTTTGTCAAATGTATAATAATTCTGTAACTTATTTTCGTTTTACGAGCAGATTCGTCTTATACGAGCAATTGATATTATGAGCACTATTACTTTCAATTTTAAGGCTGTGGATAGCTCTAAATCAAGTATTAAAGCCACAATGACTAGAAGCTTCTAACACAAATGAAAAGCATTTGCATTTTGCATAGTTCTAGAGAGTGGAACAGCTTCTTTTACTCAAATAAGTCTTGATAGAAACTCAGACGTAACAGGACTGCCCCTGCGCAGCGCCTGCCGCGTGCTGCATAACACTTTAGCTTCAGTGCTGCACACGACGCGTGTGGCGGACGGAGAAAGGTTCGAGAGCTCACAGTGACATGTTACTCCAATCATCAGTTATTCTTTACGTTTTTCAACGTTCAAAGCCATAGTAATTCTGGAAATTTCAACGTCTGAAATGCCTTTTGTCAGCCATCGATTTACATGATATTAGGATTGTTTTTAATACAGTACACGAGATGTAGTATTGATAGCTCTTTTCATGTTGATGTAAAAGATAGTTAGTGGTTCTATTTTTATTACTGATATCTCATCGGACAGAAATGCCACTTTAGGGCCATAGAAAATGGTTTCGAGAAGCATTAGATAGCTGCATCAGGATTCAATCTTAAAATTCAATATTTGACTACAGTTTAATGACCAACTTTTGTTCATTATAGTGATAGTATTGCTCAACATAGCATTATAGAATAAAGAACGCAATTTCAGATCTTCACAGAAATTTTTGAAAAAAGAATGGCATCACTGCCTGAAATGGAATTTGAATTTCCTTATTCTTCATAAACGAGTACAATTTCTACTGCCACATTTTTTATCAAAAATTTTCAAAAAATGTGGGTGGGAGCTGTAGTCGGAGGACTCGTAAATGCATTTGAGCAAGATAAATAACAGTGAAATATTTTTACATATTACTCGAATTACTGCCAATAATTACTTCGCGACCGTTGCGAATATTTATGAATCCTTCCTAGCGCCGTTAATATTATTCATCGCAGACCGCAATTTTTGTTCATATTAGGATGAACGAAAACGAAACTGAACAGAGACGAACATTTCTGTCATCGGCAAATGGAGTAGACATTGTGACGGGGAAATGTTGTTCAAAGGGTGACTCATCGGCCATTCCTCCTCACCAGCCCCGACTGAGGCATCGAGCTCTCACGGAGTGCATGCGTCAGAGAGAGGGGCAGCTGCGATAACTGGCTGGGCGCTGCTGAAGTTTCATCGCTAACGATCAATTTGAACTTTCTTTTTTTGGTATAACTAGTTCTCCTCTTACATTTCCTTCCAAAGAAAGTCGCTGTCCGATTCGCTTTTCGCGCGTTATAGCAAAAAATATAATATTTGTTAGGTGTTCTCTATAATTTCCTACATGATGAGCTTTCATGCATCTACGGAACACCGTGAAATATTTTGGGAATTAAAAAAAAATAATAATGTTCTTTTTTATAAACTGCGTAGAAATCGCTTCCCTGTAGAGATAACCTTTGTGCATCTGAGCCGACAACTCGAATTTGACTGTTTCTATTTTCATTTTAAAGATTTTTCATTTCATGGTGGACATTGAGCCTACAACGTGTTCACGGAGCCTCTCGTGCAACGAAAGTCCAGCGGTGGCGAGGATTTAGTTTAGCTCTGAACATTTACAATATAGCCCACTCAAACTAACAGTATTTAACATACTTCGCCGAAGCACTTAGTATAAAAAAATTATCTCGAAATGCTAGCTGGAAAAAGAGTGTTCATTGGAGGTGGAAAAACACTACCCAAATGTTAACACGTTCATTTCGTATTTCATGATATTCGCGAGCGCTTTTAGATAATTATTAGTCGTCAAAGGGTTACAAGATTTAAAAAGAGTTAGATTTCATTCCATGATTTTTGGAAAATTAGTATCTACAAAACGTAAAGTGGTATCATTTGAACCTAAATGAACGCGTGCCAAAATGGGAACTTTATTTTATCATATTTCAAGTTAGGAATCAAACCGTAAACAGGAAAAAAATTCCCAGATAGTAAATTGTACAGCCCAATTTTCATCTGAGAACAATCCGTTCAAGTGATTCAAATAAGCTTCGACGAGATACAATTCGATTTAGAAATTCGTGAACGTTTGAACAAACTTTATTTCGGAACGATGCAAAATCCCTGAGATCCAGGTCAATACACGTCTTGGATGATTTCAGGTGTATCGTGAACAAGAACCTTGACATGTCTCGTATCAAGAGGGAATATGACCATCAAACGCGTTCTTGAAATCTAGAAAACAGCCCCATATATACGACCTTCACTAGTTCAAACTTTATGAAATTCTTTATCAAAATTTGTTTCATCTGTGAATTGTTCGCTAACTGCAAAAATCAAGGCCTGATAACTTGGAAAATGATTGTAGTATAACAAAGTTAGTATAGAATTAATTCAACGAGCGGGCAAAGCTCGCTACAACTTTAGTCTGGGCTGCGCTCTTCAGTTTTCTAATTTCAGAAAAGAAGTTATAGAGCATGGCTGCCGATATTGTTCATTGGGTATCTACTCTAAATATAATTTTACAGTTATGCTTCTCACTTTGTTGTTCAAAGGGGGAAATAAATATTGAAATTTCACCAAGGCACTTTGATTAAATTCATTGGACAACAAAGTTGCTGATCAATTTGAATAGTGCAATTGTAAGTCCCTAGTAAACGGCGGCATAAGTTCAATATTTTATGTTAATTTTTCTCTTTCAGCTCGTCGCTCAGATTTAGTCTAGCATTTCGATTATTCAGGACTACTTCGATGTATCATGCATTAGTTTAGTGTACTTCGATAATATTCAATTACCCAATATGCTTGCGAGAAATAAGTTTAAAAGAAAACAGTTTTTGTAACCTAAATCACTCTTTGCATAACCTTTAAGATAAATCTATATTTTTAGATGCACTAGTAACTTTCAAGAAAGTATTTTTATGAACGTCGTGTTTTAGGGCGTTGAGTTCAATACAGAGCATTTTTGGAGCAATGAAGCCGGAAATGACACAAAAACAGTAAGCAGCAGGTTAACGAGTTCTTCTAAACAAGTATTTAATCTCTTACGATTCAAATCTTAAGACAGGATTTTTATTCATTTACATCCAAGGTCTAAAGTCGGAATGAATTAAAAATGGTTGCTAAAAGAAACCTAGTGTTTTCAATTTACCTGTGGTCCCGATAAACCGAAATGATAGATTATGTAATTACTCTCAAAATTTTTAGCAAAGACTTGGAATTTTACCATAACTCTTCTCCGCAGAATATCCTTAGCAAGAAAAGAAAAGAAAAAAAAAGTTTATTCCAATGTTAGTCACATACAAAGTATATACCGTTTGTTTTTTCAGTTAGGAATTAGCCCCTCATATACAACAGTGATTACGTGCTATGACGTTTATAGAGTCTGGTTCAACTTACTTTTTTGGTGCAAAGCGTATATTTTGATTCACGTTAATTACGTCGTCTTTTTGCAGATCTGCGAGGGTTGCAAAATGTCGGGAGCCAAAAAGGGTCCGCCATTAGGCACCCCTGAGATTAGACGGAGCAACAGAGTCCTGATTCCGACCGCAGCCACGCCACCTCAGACGGTCTCGAACCAATCCTTTACCGGCAGCAGCGAGAAAATCTTCATTCCTAAACGCAATAGCTTCGGTATCATCATCAAGCCTTTTGATCCCACGAGAAGTCCCTCACGAGCTAGAAGAGCTCGATCCAGATCTCGGTCTCGCTCTAGATCTCGGTCTCAGTCAAGAGACAGACTGAACGTTTCTTCACAAAATGGCAGTCGGTCAAGTTTAGGCTCCACAACTTCTAAGGGAAAGATCGATAAGAGAAAGAGTATGAGCATGGGAGACCTTGACCTCGAAGATGAGTTTGTCGCGTTGGACAATGAAATTTACCAAGAAGAAAAGCGGAAGAAAAATGAGAATGGAAGCTTGATGAGAAAACTTAGCAGGAGCCCTGGAAGGGCTAAATCAAAGGAAGCTTATGCTAATTCTTCAAGTTCGGACGAAATAGACTTCTTTGATGGTACAAAACCGATACCTCTCCATCGTCAGAGGTCAATTGAATTTTCTGTATCAGAATCCCCAGTCCAACAAAACCAATCGCTAAACAAACGGAACAGAAGTGGAAGTGAAAGTACAGCTGAAGCTTCTTTTAAACTGGATCAGAGGAAAAATATCATGATCCCTGATACTAATTTTAACATACATAACAGCGATGCCAGGAGTCGAGCGAGCCAACACGAAAGAATAAAAATCCAAAACGTTGAGGAAACCCACAGAAGATCTCAGGCTCAACCTGTTAATAATCAGTTCCAAAAAAGTAGCCGTCAGATAGAACGTCCTGAAAATAAGAAGCCCTCCCAGTTCATCAGCGTCCCTCACCAGCAGCAAAAGTTGCGTAAGGATGAACGAGTAACGAAATATTTAGATTCGTCAGATGAAGGAACTGATTTGGATGACCAGCCTTGGTCTAGGCCCACTGATGCTCTTCTCAATGATGCTAGATCATCATTTCCATCTCACAAAAACGCGAATAATAACTTTCCACCGAGCCACTCGTACTCTTCAAATCATGCGCCGATCATTGACACCGGTACTTATATGAATTTAGATGAAAGTCAACCAATGCTACCATTCACTGATCCACCTGAATTACCTCCTAAATCTATTATCAGTCCTCCTCTTCCTCCAAAAAGTAAAGCCCTTCAAAACTCCTCATTCTCTAGAATGGAAAATCATCAGATAGGAATGCAAAGTAAAGGCCCTCCATTGCCGCCAAAAAATATTACGTCTCCTTCATTCGTAGAATCTTCCGTTCCAGAATTGAGAAATAATGCGGTTTTTTCTCCTACAGTAGCATTCACTTCAAATAACATGCATCCTGTGAATGCTCAGCAATTCTGCGAGCACCATCAACAGGCGCTGAATACGTTTCATCTGCAAAATGGTCACACATGTGGACAAAATTTCTGTTTGTCTCAAACGCAAATGCCACATTGTCATCATCAGGGATTCCAGAATCACGTTTGTGTTGCCCCTCAGTGTGTTCCCTCTGTAAGTCAGCATCAGCAATGCTCACACTGGAATGCGCAAAATGCATTTAATGGAAATGACTGTGATACTCAAGGCATACCCCCTCTCCAATGGAATGCGCAACCAATGAAAGATGCAAATCGAAATGCTGCTGCAGATCATCAGATGCCCGACTTTTCTTCACCTTTGCTGGACCGACGACATAACTCTCAAAGTGCTGCTCTCTTAGGTGCTCATCGACAATTCAAGTCGACTGTAAATCTTAAGAGTGAAGGATTTGCACGGGAAAAAGAAAACATAAATTTTTCCAAAGCCCCAAAAATGCACAAAGCAAAATCCACGGATGTCTTAACTTTTGAAGGAGCTATCAGAGAAGATCCTGAAGTAGAAAATCTCGATACTTCGAGAAAGATGAAAAAAGCAAAATCGACAATTGTCCTAGACGATCTTTCACTGTCCAGTGAGCCAGAGCCTTCAAAACCGTCGAAACCAAAACCGAAGCTTTGGGAAGATCAGGAAAGAGGTAAAATGGAGATGTGGAGCGGCCTAATGCAGCTCCTCACTATTTGCTCGTGCCTCCTCACCACTGTGCCCATGGCTATATTGAGCAAGAATTGGGACTGGCATGCAAATCGGTGTCCACTGTACGTCGAGTCAAATTTGCAGCACGATAGACTTTGGGGAAATCCAAGCATGATTCCGTGTTATTTATCAGCCTATTTGCCAGTGGTTATCATGGCTATCTCTCTGACTCTTGTTTTCGTGCACGGAGGACTTCTCTTCTTCTGGCGTTCTGGACGCAAAAGTTCCAGTTTCTACATGAAGCATTCCTTTAGTCTCTCCCTAGTGTTCTTCAACTTTGTCATGTTTTGCGTAGCACTAGCGGTCGCTTGCATGCTTACAGACGGCTTACGTCAAACATGCCTTTCTTTTCAGTTCATTTCTGACATTGACTACAGACCAACAAATTGCCAGAATGGGTTCAACGGATTAGACTTGAACTACAACATCGAAGGGTCATTGTACTATATTATATTTGGAATGATTGGTGCGTGGATAACAGTCATACTTACGATCATATCCTTCAGTTTGAGTCTAGCCCGAGGAAAAATTTGTTCGTGCTCTGTAAGATAATTAATTTGAGACTAAAACATCATATACACATATTTCTGTGAACAGCAATAACCACGAGAATTAGTTTGGCAAAAAGGAAACTCAATCATATTATCAGCCATTAAGTAAGGGATCCAATTTGGTGATTATTACTGGTGATACAACATCGGGATGCTCCAAATCGTTAAGATTTTATGCAACTAATGTCACGTGTGACTCAGGTGACAAGTCACCCTGAGGGGCCGTTTCACGGCTGTGTCACCAGAGGTCTGTGACTAGTGTTCCAATTTAAAACGCTATGCATTCAACTGAATTTTCCTGAGATGCATTCAAGTAAATAAAACCCATCAAAAATATGAAGACGCAATTCATTGAAGCATTTTTGTCTGTGTTTAAGAATTTAAAATGAAATTTTAGGCAGAACTTAGAAACAATTATGACCAATTGCTCATTATCCAGTTTGAAAGCTTGTTGGTACGAGGTTAGTTTGGTCTCGAAATACCAAGATTGCTCCGCGTGTTGTACATGAATATGGGATTTGACTGCTGGTTTGCGTAGTCGAATTTCAACTTAGAAATATATATGATTATTTTGAGAATACGATGCAATTTTTGAGACATTGCAGTACGCAGAGTCTAGGGTGCGTTTCTTAAGAGTTTGAAATTGACATTCGACTGTTCGTTATTCACCTCTTGAACTAATTGCCATATCAAAAAAGTGAGAAATGGTCAAATACCTGCACATGAGGCAAAACGTACACATATTTGGGTACCGGTATTCATTTATCAAATGTTTTTTGCAGTTTAACTTGATGGTCGCCTCACACAACTGGCGGAGAGCGTGTTTACTCTAGCGCGAGCGCTCTGACTTGAGAGTTTTTTTAGTATCAAATATTAAACATATATTTTTTGTAGAAACTTACGGTGTTACAAGTTTTTTTAATGATCTGCTTTGATCAATGTTCCGACAACATTTCTTCCTTTCGGTAATTTGGGTAGAATTTTAACTTCCTTATCGAAAACGGCTGGAGTTTTAATCTATTCAGCTCCATCATCTCTCGCGTATGAAAATCAGTTGAACTAAAAGAAAAATAACTATGATTTATTTAAAATCTTTTAACTAGTGAAATGATTAAACAATTTTTGCTCACTGAAAGGTGCGGTAGTGACAAGATTTTTTTGGACATCTGAAGATTCTGCTCTACAGCGGAAAATAATGTTGTTCTAAATTTCTTGAAAAATAGATGCGGCTGAAGGAAGTAATGTGGGAAAACATCACTAATCAGACTGTCACGTTGACTTTCAAACCTGGCTTGGTTTAATTCTGAATGTTAATTTATATGCTCGTAGGTCAATAATTCCAAACATTCAGGAAATATATTCGCTGAAGTTTGAAGAACTATGCTCAAAATTAGGAGGTATTCACTATAATATGTGTTGTAAATGCGTGTAAATATTATTTATAAGGGTAGTGGCACCTAGGATCAAATATGAATACTGTACCTTCAGAACGATGAAGTTAAGAGAGTTCACTCAAAACTTTATTACCTCCCAAAAATGTGAAGCCAAAATTCGTACAGGTGCTTCATTTTAAAGTGTGCTCGAAAATGTCCAGTTTTCTTGAGAAGCTCTGCAGCTGGTGCCTTTTTCTAAGTTCAAGTGATTCATAAATTGGACAACTTAGGTTAACTATTTTGTTTTTTCTCGTGATTTTTTTACTCGCTGTATTACTTTTAAGACAATATTGGAGAGTTGCAATGCGGTCGATTTGGGCAACTTTATATGAAGATATTTCAACGTGATCTTGATGAGTACAAAATATTAGGTACCATAAAAGTGTAGCTTCAAATTTCATGAGCCAGTAATTCCAGCGTTTTTTCTTTGATGCTCAAAAGTTGTACCAATGTAAGTTACTGTGTAATCACCGTTAATTTCCGGTTAATATCTCTTCAACAATAAAATGAACGTCTATTCTGATGGTTTTCTTTCATAATCACTCAACAAAGCGCTGAGACTTCATTTCGATTTTCTGCGAAGGAGTTTGACAGAAGCAACAACCAGTTCCGGGAGCGTAGTTTCGAGTGCTTCTCTTGGAGTCTTGGATCCTAAAAAGCAAATTACCGTTGGTGGAACTTAATGGGTTGCAGTCGTAGAGAGCACGTCTTTGTCGCTGTCTTAATTGGAAATTCCAGCAACTCTAAAGTTACCAGGGCTCGTAGATAACCAACTTCCGAGTGGTTTATGCCTTGTATTCCGTACAGAGCTGTCTGAGCACAGAGGTCGCGGGCAACAAGTGTTGCTGGGGCACAGGGAACTCACGCAGCTGACCTGTAGCACTTAACGCACCTAAATGGCAAAGCCACAGTTGAAATTGCCCCCTCAAAAAAGCTTTGCAATTTCCCCGTTTCTGAATACCGCTTCTAATTGTTATAATGACTCTAAACTCAGAAGATCAAACACCCTGATGTATTTAGTGCAAGTGAATGTGAAACTATTGAGCATTGCCAGTCGCCTACGACAACTCTTTTCAGGGGTGTTGCCTGTTCCCACCTTATAAATAGACTAAATAAAGTGAACGCGAGCTTAACACTTATTTAAAACAAATATTTGCCTCTATGATCAGTATTTATTTTAATTTTGTTAGTAATGCAGTTTCGTTGTATTTTTTTCTTCTGCATGTGAATCCTTTCAAACGAATGGCTACGACGCTGCGAGGAATGCTTCTTTCGTCTTGCACGCATGGACAGGCTTTGGAGGCCAAAGGGGCCTTTGAAAGCAATAAAGTCCGTCAAGTTATCTTAAGTTCTTTAAATTTTATTTAATTCCTGAACCTCCTTCAGTGTTATGTACAACCAAGCATTCGAACGGTTGAATTTTTTAGATTTCCCTTGCTACAAACCCGTTGCAAATAAAATTTTATCAGAACCTTTGAATGAAGGTCTTGCTACAGTACTGAGTAAAAATACACCAGTTTATTTTGTAGATAGTTTTTGTTGAATGCATTATTCTTAATCGATACCGCCATGCCTTGATCGCATTATCAAATCTGACTTAATGTGCGACTCATTTTTGTTAATTTTGAAATTGTACAATGACACCTTCTGCTTTAGTTGTTAAACCGTCTTTAGAAACAAGAAAGCTAGTAGAAATAATTTTTTATATTTCTTTGTTGTTTCAAAGATTCGACACATTGTGAAGCGTCATTGGGCATTTTTTTCTTTGTTTAGAGCTGCCAGAGATGCAATAACTTAGGCTCACGCTTCTGAAGAGAAATGTAGGGAGAATCCCTGGAAAGTTCCCGAACTTCTGCTTCTGAATGAGAACTTGACCTGCATAGAGAATGCAATGCGGGTAAAAGTATGCAAAACTAGGTCTTTGTGCCTGAATGTCGTTCCATGTTTATGCTGAAACCATTTATATTAAACAAGTTTATCCAACACGAAGTATACAAAACAGGAATAAAACTCCTCTGAGCTGACAATCCCGGTCCCCTATACAACGTGTCTCCTATGGTGGCACACGTTTGGACCAGTCTCACTCTGTAATTTGGTAGTCAAAGACATTTTCATCTCGCATCACTTTTTTCCGGGCTTTCATTGTTCAACTTGCACTTACACTGCATGTGGTTCAGTTAAAAGTAAATATAATGCGAATTTTATCTGATTTTACACCTCACTTTCCAAAGCAACTCGTGACGGTACGCGGCCGCCTGTGGCATTACTGGGTACCAACCAGCTCTTCAAGTCATTTACACGAATTCAGAAAAAGAACACATACGGCATATACATTAAGTTTTGTTTGTACTTGCTTAAAGTTTCATTTTTAGAAATAGATTGACGTGAAGTTAGAATGTCACGGAAAGTCACACACTTAAGAAAACTTTAAAAATTCGAGTAGATTATTCAGCAAAGTCACGAGAAAGCGATGGGAAAATGAAATATTCAACCAAATTTTCTCCATAGTGTTAATGGTCAGTCAAGTGCAGCTGATGCAAAACATTGTGTTACAAAGTGTTATTAATTCTCCGAACACCTGTCAATCAAACATAAGCTACGAGGCTGAAAAAATCATTCTCTGCCCGGCCAGGTTAGAAAGAACGCATCCCCACTAAACCTAAGACCCTGCTTCCTCCCAGTGTCGGCTCCTACAACCCCACGTTGTTAAAGTGTAAAGTTTAAAAACGAGACCCACACTTAACAGTTGTTTATAGTGTTAGAGCGATTTATGCCTTGTATTACCTCCCAAAAATGTGAAGCTAAAATTTGTACAGGTGCTTAATTTTAAAGTGTGCTCGAAAATGTCCAGTTTTCTTGAGAAGCGAATGGCATAAATTCAGACGAATGTTTTTAGCAAGTATCTTACTTTCCGATCTTCAGCAAACCAACAATCGACATGAAGATCAGAGAGACTTAAGTCGAGACGACGAATTCCGCTGAGCCGTGAGGTTACTGAGAGGGGTAAAATAATTGAATGAATGATAAAATACTTTAGAATAACGTAACTTAAGAAAGATTAACGTAACTGAGCCTGCGGTTACGTATTTTGAACGCAGTTGTTAAAATTGACGTCATGGTTTGCATTATAAATACGCTTGCACTAAAGATGAGTGCACAAAACAAGTACATTTTTCATTTAAATTGGACTTTTTTGCCACGTGAATTTTGCTCCTATTGATTGCATGAAAGATATAAAGGAAATGAACAAATATTTTTGTGCAATTGAAGCTTCCAATTTTTTGCCTGTCGTTAGGTTTTATTCGGATATTGTGAAGGATGAACGAAGAACCTTTAAACCGAAACATATATTGCTTTGGCGTACTTGGCTTTGGATTTACTCACTTACCGGTGTTTCACGCTCACTTTGTCCGACAACCCTACACAATTCCAGATTCACCATTATAAGTATTTCATTTATTGTAACATTTAACATTCCATAGTCTTTTCCAAACTCACAACTATACAAAATTGTTCAAGTTCATTGCGTAGTGAAACTCTTAGGAAGTTGCTAATCCTAGTTACTAAAACACTCTACGAAAACCGAAGTTTCCATGTTCTTACATCATTTCAGTCACATTGAACGAATCGTAAAAAGATGTACTTTTTACCTTTTATGAAACTGTAAAAAGATATACTTTTAACATTTTGCGAAAATGTAAAAAAATTTACTTTTTACATTTTATGGAATGGGACTGAAATTTCCTCCGCATGGTTTCAGCCTAATGATGATGCAATAACTTCTTCAATCATTCCTCACGCCCTTATCAATTTCACGTTCAGTAATCGGACAGTTTCACAGTTGGACGAACTGAGTGAAGGGGAACTGATTTAACTAAAAATTTACTTTCTGGTCGCAGTGCTCTCGCTCATATCCCCTCTTAATTTTATATTATCCAACACGATGTTTAAGCGTAGCCGAAGCCTTCTGTCTGACGCCGACACCAAAGGGGATTCTTTTAAATAAACGAATGCAATCAGTAAGCAGAACGAAACGCACCAATTATTTCAAAACTGCACGCAAGAGATAAAGCATTAAACTTTTTAACTTCTATCACAATGCCACATGCATAAACACAATCTATAGCATTGTTCTAACTTGCCTTAAAACCTAATCTACGACTTGTCTCATATCTACATATGAAACCGATCCACTCTTTAAATGGAACGAGGTAAGTATGCAAGTTGAGGATTGAAACTCTTGATACCTTTCAATCAATTCTATGCAAACAAACTTAAAAGGTCCAAAGTTGAACTTCGACCAGATGTAATGAGAGTTTTTACTGATATGGAAAGTTCTAAATATATCTTTCCCCATGCGTAAAAGATACTCTCCAATTGGGTGGACGCAGTGGATATTTCGATATTTCAGTTAACAGTGTGGGTCGGTGTACCATGATGCTACCTCAGTTCTGTAGCAGGCTTCTGATGTATATGTCGCTTCTTTGTCTTAAGAAAGCTGTATCGTGGCTGGTGACGAGTTTTAAATAACCTACGAGCCCTGCAGTAAATCATTGCTCAAAACGAGCGTTGTCAAGATAATCGAGGAAATAAAAAACGCCATATAGCAAGTAGGATATGCTGCGCCTATGAAGACTTCACATAAAATTTTACGTGTCGACGAAGTAAGAACATGAAGAAGAAAAACAAGTCGACCAGGCCGGGTACCTAGACGGACAGGTCGATTGAATTCTTCTACGCTAATGATAGTATACGCCTTTTGGCGCTATCAATTCTACTCACTTCCAGCTTAAAGTGTTCTTTTTAAAGACAATTCCGGCATCGCTGTTACAATGAAAGTCTACTTGCCTCACAGTAATGTTTTCATTATGCCTGCAAATTAATATCTCTTTGGTATAAGTTTTTGCCTCGCTGCTATGACAACCCAAGTGACGGTACTTTTAGCCCGCGAAGATCGGCATATAAGAAACCAAATTGTTTAAATAGTTCAAGCTCTTCCTGATGAAGGAATTAGACGACCCCATCCGAACTCGGCTACGCTTCCTACTTTTACGAACACTCGAGGCAGGGAAATGTCCCCTAACGCTTTTGAAACTTGCTCAGATGGAACCAAGCATTCAGAGAATGCCGGCTACTTTTGTCGTTAGTTCTTCTCGAGAGCATCTTCTCCATAAAAGTCCAGCGATAGCTGTGGGAGTGGAATTATCAGACGACTTTATTCTATCCCAGCTCGCCCCCGCTATTAGTTACGCATTCAATAAACTTAGCGTATTCAATCCAACTTTGACCATTGTGCAAATTACCACTCTCGGTATAGCTCGAATAAAATCCACATGTTTGCGTTACAGGCATCAAACAATAAGATGCAGAATTTTCTGTCTCTTGAACTTTAAAGCAATACTGGTGCGACATTACCTTAGCAAATTAGGCTATACCTTTAGCAGGTACTTCAAAATAGAGAAAGATATAAGAAAATGTGTAACAAAAATGGGAATTTTTAAGGCATTATAAAACAGTAACATTTACATAATCATACAGCAAACGTACTAAAAACAACTTTGTAAAATATGTTAATTAATTAATAGGTCGTTGCGAAATACAGGCCGATTTCAGCAACGTGGCTTGTTATGGAAAATTGAAGGACAAAATGTTTAAACTCATCAAAATGAGTCTTGTGCAATTATGCACTTTTGTCATTTATCAACGAGAATATTTATATCTATAAGATAAAAATTTATTGGCTGTAATGCAACCAAATCTTTGCAAGCTGATTCCACCTCTGACCTGGACCTGAAAGCTTTAGCGTTCAAAAATCCGTTTAGGCGTTTGAAAAAATTGTAGTTAATGGGTGAAATACCAGGAGAAAATAGCGGATGTGGTAGACTCGCGTAACCCATGTCTGTGAGTTTCAGCAATGTCTTCCCAACACAATGTAGCTGCATCTTCGTATATGTTAGATGAAAAAATGTTAAAGGAAATCAATTAATTAATTGATATACACCGAATCGAAATAAAGCACGAAAACAATAAGAAAAACGGAAGTGAATTCTTTCAGTCGTCCACTGTGACGCCAACGTGCTTTCCAAGTGGAGACCCAGAGGTCATGGTGGCTGGGAAGTGGCCTTGCCTGCTACAGCGCGGGGCACGCGCGTGGCAGGAGCACAAGCGCTCGAGCGTGCACGTTGGGTAGGTTAATAATAGAATCCTGGATTTATTTGGCCACTTCATGCTAAAGAGAACTGCCTATCTTGATCCGTAGATATAAAGACTCTCGGAACGCCTAGTGTTGATTCATTGATAACATTATGTTAGAATGTTTCACTTTTGTCTAGTTCCTGTTTTAAAATCACAAATTTTCCATTTCTTTGTAACTAAACAAAATGAAAAAAATTAAGTTCTAAGACTTTACTCCAGCTGTCAGGTAAACAAAATTAAATTTGTTTTTCTGTTGTATATGAAAAAACAGTACTATACATAGATAAAAGTTAAAAAAAGTGTGTTTTATTAGAATATTGGGCAATTTCTTTTGATTTGCAATAAAAGAGTAGGGAAAAACACTCACCAACCAAAACAAAAAAAAAACACGTAACAATACAGCACTCAATAATTAACAATTAAGTCACGTGATATTGTAAGCTCTTGATACACGAAAGATGAAAATGCGATCTGTATTTTTTGGAGCCACGATCTCACTGCAATGGTCATTGTGATTGTTTTCAATAGCAGGAGATACTTGATTGATTAATTCCAAATAAAATCCTGTATCGCGGTAGAATTCCATTGAACACGTACTCCGCAGTGTATATTAATAACATCAAAAACAAAATTCTATTACTAAGTAAAGCAAAGGCGATAGAGCGGAGAAACCTTAAAAACATTTAACTGGAACATTTCGGTCCTGGAATCATTTTCAACAACAAACAATGCAGACGAATTTCCGGAAAGAGTGTGATAGCATTGAAGAAACCCGTCAGTAAGCTCTGTACCTTTGTAATAGCAGAAGTAGCCAGAATATTGCGGTTTCTCTCCCGAAACGCGCTTGCGTTTCATGCCCGCTCCACATATTGAATGAAAATAACACCGAATCTGAATCATGAAGCACTCGAAAATCTTCCAGCACAGTGAAAGGGGCACTTATGTATAGCTCGCTATGTTGTGAATCAGTGTTTTCGCTCTCTCTCTCTGGGTTATTGTCCTGGCAGTTTAAAAGTAATTCATGCGACTCGAATTGTTTGTTATTTATGCAGTCAAACCATTCATTTTATGGCCGTAACAATAAGGCACATGTCAAAAGTTATCGAACTACGTACGTCAAGCCAGTCTTGCAAGTCCACAAAAATGAAAATTTCGGCCCGAAAATTTAAATGAAGTACATATAAATCCACTTCTCTAAAAACCAAATAGGGAGTATGTTATAAATGGTCACGAAAATTTAAAAACGACCAAGTATTTAGGGAATTAAAAGCCGGGAACTCGTACAAGAAAAAGAAAAAGGAGCCATCAGCCATTCTGAGAAAAACAGCGCAATTTCAAAATTCGAGTGTTTGTTCCGACTGGGGCTCGTGACACTTTTCCTTGCAAAATTCTGTTCGATGATTTCTAGCAGACGCGAAATGTACCTGAATTTAAGCATATTTCCAAAAAACTAAAAATTAAGATCTACATTGCTTGCACTTTACAATATACGAGAAGTGCATCCTGAATTTCATATATGCTACATGAAGTGCACGTGAAATATCATGATGCAATTTCTAGGTAGAAAGTTTGCTTTGTGGTCGTAGTTCGAATGAGAAATGTCAAAATTGAAAATATGATTATTGTTGAAGTCACAGGCTTTGCAGGGAACAGCCGCACACGCCACAACACTTGGACCAGTTGGTGAGACTGAGCTACGCTCATTGAGTCTGAGTTACGCTCATTGCGCTCGCTTTTCGGTGCTCCGAAGGGATATCAATGAGATTGAAAAACAACATCATAGATCTACCGCAAAAATTCTAAACGTTCATATTCAGAAATGTTAGAACTGTCGAAGATTGCATTATTAAAGCAGACGTGCTGCTTAAAATACTGAAAGAGAACTAAATTTGTAAAGTACTGAAAAGATTTTGCCCGGTAAATCTATCCGGGCATTCAGATTTCCTACTTAGAGAAGTTTCATGAAGCTTAAATAGTAACGCCATTTCCATACTCAATTTTATTACCTTAAAATTTAAGGCTGAGTGAAAAGTGCTCCAAAGTGACAGCATTATTTTGTATTAACAACTTCTTTGTTCACTTTTCATTATGACAGTAAGTAACTCTACCTACAGATTACAAGCAAAGCTCTCGGAGCGATGATTCTGAAATCTGTGAAAATTATAAGATACCATACAACGCATTCTGATTAGAAAAATGAAATTAGTTGAAGGTATACATATGTATACTTCATAACGAACCCTACTTCGCTTCTATTAGTAAAGAAATACGCAAATGCACAATATACAGTGTAATTGCAATAATGTCTTTTACTTCCGGCACACAAAATAAATAACAAATTTTCCCGCACCTCGTCGCAATGAAAAAAGGTAGTTTACAATTCTAAGCATCATTAAACTCTCTCACTACTGACGGTACTTTAGGGTCAGGCTGCTCGGTTCCTCCATTTAGGGGTATAATCTAATAATTCAAAGAAATTCGAATGTTAGGGTAAGATGCTGGGTTTGATCGAAATATCTAAGGTATTCAGCATTTTTCGCGAAACTGCATTTTATGATATGGAGACCGTTCATCACCACTTTGTCACTTCACCTAAAAGAGTATGTGTCATATGTCGTTTAAATCGTCGTTTTAAATTACTTGCGTGCAAATGATCTAAGATTTTTTTTTCATAATTTCATTTTTTACTGATTAATTAAGATTCAAATTTTGTTCATACACTATCACATGAAAATTTTTTATCTCAGCATCAGAATACATTCTTGCAACCTTAAACTACTTCACTTGTTCTATAGGGGTATACATATGTTCGTGAACGTCGACCTGTATGGATATATACTCAATATGTGTATGTATATAGTCTCTTACCCAAATTGCCAAATTCACACAATGTTTTGACCCTATTATTTAATTTTAACCTACTTATTCAGTTATTGTAACTTACCTGAGTGTAACCTTAAGCCTTTTGTTTTGCTATTAATCACTAATGTGCAGTAAATTGACCGCCTTCATTTCTATATAGTTTGCCCTGGAAGCCTTGTAGCTTATTCGGGCCCACATGTGGTATATATCCTGATCCCAGTTCTTCGTCATTCCTCATTTGATTGTAAACCTGTATCTGATGTAAATTACTTGTGGTAAATAAATGTTTAAATGTTTAAAATATTTAGAATATGTTTCCCCGTTCAACAAACGTCTCTAGATAGCATCAAATTTTGGTGGTGGAAATGGACAAGCATTTGCATGAGCAAAAATTGACACATGTTAGGGCAATCTCAGGTATATTTCAGGATACTTCAAACTTTTACTAAAAACTTCTTCCCTTACTGTAACCAAGTTTCCGGAATGAAAAGAATAAAGTTGAACAATTGTAAGTTTCTAGTGCTTTCCTTCTTGACTGCGGCCTCTTGAGTCATCAACATAAAGCTGTAATATTACACGTAAAGCCCTGAGAGTTGCAACAAACGCTTTGTAGACGAAGTTTGATGAAATCCAGAATAATTCAACAGCTTTGAAGCATCAAAGGAAACTCAGTGGCACATAATACATCGCATATTGAGTGCCCC
Source organism: Orchestia grillus (assembly GCA_014899125.1). NCBI lineage: Eukaryota > Metazoa > Arthropoda > Malacostraca > Amphipoda > Talitridae > Orchestia > Orchestia grillus. Next base: position 35,397 of record VOMN01099403.1, read on the forward strand.
TCTGAGAAACTCGTCAACCACTGCGATATTATGGCTTTGTCCCCTCCAGCTGCTCAACAAAAAGACTTAGGGTGAGGTTAAAATGCTTTTATCCCGTAAGAATCATTTCCGCTTCAAAGCAAGAAGTGCTCCAGTTTGATCTCCGTTCATCCTTGATCTATAATCTACGTTTAGATTTTATCCAATTGCAGCAACGTTAAAAAGTTGCGGTGGACTTTCAGGGACACTTGGATGGAAAACTCAGCAATATTTCGGTAAATCTTCTCTCCAATTCTTGTTTAGACTCTAAGTAAAATTGGAAACTCAGATTATACTTGTGCGCTTTGAGGAACAAAAACTTACCTCAGAAAAAATATCGATGGCAGCGTTGCAAATACGAGGTATGCAATGTCCATGATTAACTTTTGGTATATCGAACGAATACTTTTTCGTCAGAACTAGATACAAAATATTCTGGAAATATGCCCAATTCCATGAATGTGTTGTATAGCTTTTGCATACAAATCCATGGATATACAAACTTTTTCATCATCCTTGTATAGTAACTATTTTGATACATTTATAACGTACGAGCATTTTAGCGAACGTTTTTGGATTTCATAAATTGTTCTTACATGACTCTTTTTCATACGTATAGCATTGACTTGCAAGTCCTGATGGTTCATTGATCTCATCGCAAGAGTCGCTAGACATTTAAGCAATGTTGCTGACCTCGGCTGCAACTAATTTCCAAAGAGACGCCGTGCTCAATAATCGAAGTCGCTCCCACAATCACGCGCATCTTAGAGCGTCGAGCAAGTGCGTGTGTGGACGTTCAATAAGATGGCCTCTTGTTGACTATGATGAACCCATCACGATGCTTGAGTGCTTTTCTCACCTTTGATGAAGTCTACTGCCTTCTCCAGGCCATAGGCGTCTTGGTCGCAGTCGTCGTGGATGAAGGCCCCAATGGTGAGGTCAGGCAGCAACCGCAGATGTTCGTTGATGTGGTCGAGTGTGAAGAGCATTGCCTCCAGCGCCTGAATGCCTCCTGCAGAATTAAACCGAAGATTGCAAAATCACGCACGTTTTGAGAATGTAGCATGACTGACCCAAAATGTTTCATAACCCAAAAAGTCTTAATACAGTCAGTTCCACGAATTGAGTGCAGCATTGACTCACCAAAGAAAATGTAAACAGTGCCAAGGGACTGATACTTTCTGAAAAATTGGGAGGTATTTTGCTGAAAAGTCATCAAGGTTTAATTCGTTAAGTAAAGAAATTATATTAGACAAATATTTGTGAGTATTTTTTACATGAGCCACAGATAATTCAATATGAAATCCTACTTTCTAGAGAATTTGGTGCCAGCGCAGGATGGAAAGCAGCGACGCTTACTCGTAGTTCGCTCATAGCGTGTTGAGATCGCCGTACAGGCTCTTAGCTCTGTGCTTCTCAATATTTCATTGCTAGTTGGTCGATTGCAACCTCAGAAGATTTTTAAAATTTAAGATATTTATTAAGCAACGCAGTTTTCAAACTGATTTATGCGTTTTACAGAGACTACGAGTTAAACTATATATGCCAGATAATTTTTTGTACGTTGGATTAGTTTTGAATCAAAATAATGGTACGTCATAGGTTGAACGACTCTTTTCTCACAGATACGAAAATTTACAGAATTAGCATTCATTACATCCACCTTCAGGGTGTTCAGCGTAGCAGACTGCAAAGTTAAATCAAATTAAGTAGCAGTGAAAGCCAACGGTGTTCCCATATTGAACGAGAAATAGGTATAGCTAGCATTTATCGATCATCCAGCGGAATTACTTTCTCTGCTCGATGTTTCGGAAACGTGGACAATAAATAATTAAAAACCTTTCAACGAAACATCGACAAATTAGAAACGTAAGTGATGTCGCAAGCGCCAGGGCATGCCAATCAAGGCACAACATCGCGATTGCGCCTTGGAAGAGCTCCTTTCAAGGCCCCCTCCGTGCGGCAGTGTACTGATGAACTCAAAATGAGGCTCGAGATGACGGCGCAAATTCTGATGAAGAAGTCAATATGTTTTTATACAGCCTGCGATGTTACCCATAAGCGCAAAGTGCTTCGTCGCGTCGTACAGAGTTCGCAAAAACCTTCAAATAACATGTTCAATGGGCCTACCACGCTACCGTTTGAGCTGGTGAGAGCGCTAAGGTAGACAAGGGGAGGAGTTTCTGCACACAGCAGCTGCTGATACGGTGAGCACGTCAGCAAGGAGGGTGAGTTACCATATCACAGAACACAAATTAATTTGATGCTGGGTAGTTGTGGGCAACTGCTCCGATGACAGTACTTTTCATGAAATCAGGTGAATATTTTTATTGAAGCATTTGACGTTTTCCCTGAACAGAAATTCACAACCATACCATTTTGCATATTACTCTCATGCGGCTTTCAGCCATAGTTGTTTTGCACAACATGAACACACTGAGAAACTTGAGGTGGTAAGCCCCTCAAATTTAACCGAGACTCCACCGTAAATAAACTGAATACATGTCTCATTTTTGACTTATTACTTACTTTTCGTGAGCCTTCCTCAGGGGGAGGTCTCAGCGTAGAGTGTGAGCTGCACACAGGCCTCACAATTGTTGAAGACCATCGCTGGCGACGGACGCATTCGTTTTTCCTCCGTACCACCCTCTGCACCATCCTCCATACCACCTTCTGCACCACCCTCCGTACCACCCTCTGCACCATACTCCGTACCACCTTCTGCACCATCCTCCATACCACCTGCACCACTCTCCGTACCACCTTCTGCACCATCCCCCGTACCACCTTCTGCATTATCCTCCATACCACCTTCTACACCACCCTCCGTACCACCCTCTGCACCATACCCCGTACCACCTTCTGCACCATACTCCGTNATCTTCTGCACCACCCTCCGTACCATCTTCTGCATCATCCTTTGTGCTGTCCTTCTTAGTATTCACCGTGCTATCGTCCTAATTTTCCTTTGTACTTTCTCCTTGCGATTTCCCGTACTCTCTTCCTCACTATCTTCCGTACTATCCTCCGTGGTATCCTTTGTATTATTTTCCCTATTCTTCTTTGTGCTATCGTCTGAACTATCCTCTGCACTATCCTCATGCTTCCTTCATGCTATTTTTCGAAATAACCTTCGTAGTATCCTCCGTGCTAACTTTCGCACTGTCCTTCTTGACTATCCCCGAACTATCCTCTGCATTAACTTCGTGCTTCCTCCATGTATCTTCCGTACTATCCCCTGCACTATCCTCCGAGCTATGTTCCGAGTTAACCTTGGAGCTATTTTCCTTACTATAATATCTCCCTCCGTAGTTAACCTACGAACTAATCTTCATACTGTCCTCCAGACTATCCTCCGTAATATCTCCCAACGATCATCCATTCTATCCTCCATACTATTCTGTACTACTCGTTTATTCTTCCGTGTCATCCTCCGTAGTATCCTCTGATGCATCCTTCGTTCTCTCTCCGTTCTATCCTACGTGGCAGCTACCTGAACCGAGATGATATCATTTCACATGATAACGCCCTACTTCAGCTCGGTCAAATCAGAATATTTAGCGCTGCTGCTAGCGTTCGACTTTCGTCAGTCAGTAACGTTAGATCTGGCTAACAAATTTTTCCATAGCTGACGGAAGTAAGGCCCGGTGACATTCCATATTACTGGAAATTAATATGTACGACATATTACTTCCCAAGCTTTTTAAAATGCAGCTCTAGCTTACGTGAGAAATAGAGCACATGTTCACATAAAATGACACAATTTTGAGCATGCCGCAGTTATGCTCATGTGCATTTGAATATCAGTAAATTTTTTACTAAATTGAAAAGTTCATTTTGTATCTGCACCCATAGACCGAACGGATACGCAAAAATAATTTTGCAACACACACGAATCATATTCTTCCTTGACCGGATCCCTTGAATTGCTCAACTTTTGGATAGCATATTTTTTTAACTAAGCCCGAACCACTAACGACGTAACTATTTCTCAATGATTGTTGCTTCGAGTTTTAGCTCAAAAATTCTTCTGGCGCCCTCGCAGGTTGAGAGACGCAGAATCCATTGAACGTGTTTCAGAATGATGGAAGTCCTTCATCGATTACTCATTGTCTGCGCTGTTGCTCTTTAAGCCACAATTTGCATCTTGAGATGATTTTAGTGCGAGCACAAGCTCAAAATACGAGCAGGGGCCAATATTTGCACAAAAGGTTGAGCCTCGAAGAGCCTCCTTTAATATTCCCAGCGACGCTCGAGTCTCCAGGTACAAAAGTTAATTAAGCAATAAACTAACACCACAAACGCCTGCAGCTCGCAGAACATGCTACAAAATTAACAATATAAATATGCACGCTGGCAAAATTGCCAGGAGGCATGGAATCTGGCCCCTATGCAGATTCCGACCTCCATCGTCAACTGCATAATCACTCTGTGAATTAATTCGCTGCTTGGGCTCGATCGTTTCTAGATTATCATTTTCCTCATAGCTGAATGGCCACAGAATGCTCTGCTCTCACCATTAATTACGTCGGTCTCCGAATTATTCTGAAACAGTTTTGTTGAAACTCGTAAAATGAAAATGACGAATACGGGAGATGGATTCCGGTGCAATGGAAAGGGTAATAGATAAGGCTTGCTGATAAGAATCCAGTTAAACTGCTCAGACGCTGACTTTACTGTAGAATTAGCGACTAAAATTATTTGCTGCTGAAATACTTGTATACATTTCTACTGACATGTGTAGTTCCTCAAACCTAAATGTTTTTATGTAAGTAAACATTGTAGTCTAAAACATTCGAGTAACAACCTATATACGTCATTTTCATGGAGCCTAATTAGTAAACGCTAAAGGTTCTCTGTCATTCCTAAATTTATTTATTTAGTAACTTGGAATAGGTTATTCAAGGAAAAAATAATAAAACTTCGATCATATTTTACTGTAACACCTAGAAAAATGAATGCTGTTGAAAAGATCACTTCCCGAACTTGTGTAGTGCTGGACAGCACCCTAAAAGCCTCCAGCCAGGAGAAAATTTGTTGAATTGTAGTTCACTGAAAAATTATTTCTATTTTTGCATTTTTGCTTTACACCAGCCTTCGATCCCCACTGCGTCGCTGTTATGTGGTAATTTTAGGTAAGCATTGAAATTTTAGGTAACACGAAGACAATCATGAAGCAGCTTGCGTCGCCGATGTACGTAGTTTACCGATTTCGAGATCTCCATCAATGCCCCACTTCGCAGTTCTCTCCTTGCTCTTTGATAGTCAAGAAATGGGAGAATGAAATAAGAGCCGGAATCCCGGCAGGTAACTATGCCGTCAATGGGAACTGATTTCTGGAAGTAGGGCAACAGAATTTATCTTTAAAACTAAAATTTCAGTACAAAATGTTGCTGGAGTAGTTGTGTGAAACCAGTTTGTCAAATTATGTCTCGAAAACTACACCAACGTACCCTAATCCGTAACAGAAAGTGACCATGCGCATGTTATCGCTGATGTAACCAACGATTTTGCAAGTCATATTCCCGATTCTGTTTCTGAGAGAAAAGTACGCCGAACTTCTAGGGAGTTTGAAAACCACAAATGCTGCGATGGAGATGAAATACTCACAGAAGTACTCGAATGTACTTCAAGTAAATTACTAAAATTTATCGGTGAATTTTTCTTCCGGTGTATAAAACCAGCATGCCTTCCACGAGTAGTAGTGCAAGGGTTTAGCGAACTGAGAGTGGAAAGTAAAACAAAATGTTCCTCCAACGAGAAAAATTATATACAGACCCGTAGCGATAACCGCTCCTTCTCCTTAGCTTCTTAAATTTCTTGCTAATGAATCGATTAGCTAGGTTCTTACAAACAGCTAACAATCAATTCGACTTTAAGGTGTAACATGACACAGAATTAGCTTGGTATACTTTCAAGTAGATTGTAGACCATTACACATCTAGTGACTCTCACCTACGAGATTGTTTCTTGGGATGGAAGTAAAGCGTTTGACAGATTTAATAGTTTAAAATCTATTGGACAGGAGAGTCCCTGTGCACCGTATTAGTTCACTGAAATGGTAGTATAAGAGTCAACAGCGTGTCATCAGACGGGGAAAGATTCTGTCTGACCCATTTTCTGCCTCAAATGGGGCCAGGCACGTTAAGCTGAGATCATCATTGTTTTTTCAGTTTGTATGTAGACTCAATTCATGATGTACTTTTGGCATCAAACGACGTATGTCATTTGAATGGTATTGGTGGCCACTGCATTTATTATGCCGATGATATGGTTATATTTTCTCCGCATTTAAGTGCGCAGCAAGGACTTGTAGAAATCCATCAACAAGAAGCCTAGAAATTACGCATAAGATACTTCACGCTAACAAATCAGTATTACACATACAAATCAGCACAACATTAACAAATCATATCTAATCCAATCCAATAAATAACTAACAAATTAGTATAACACTAATAAACAACAATTCATTATTTTTAGGTTTACTTCAAACTTATATGAGGATTCCGAAACGGCCCTTCTTAATAGAGAATACCTGAATAATCCATATCAATTGTTCCATGTTCCTCGGGAATGTAATTACTGGCGATGTTGGGGACAATGAAGAGACTGGCCGCCATGGCAGGAATTTGAACGCGATGAGTAATGAACTCGTGCGATATCTGAGCAGACAGCATAAATACAACTGCTTATTAAAACGTATTGTTGCCCAACATTCTGAAATGCCCTTAGGTCAAACTTCACTTGGGCCGCAGTTTCGCAACCTAGAGAAGCCTACAACGACATTTCAAGGAATATTGCTCAGCGTTCCTCGATTTTTGAATGTTTCAGGCCTGCGCGACGGTTGTGACGTCTGCTGCCTCGAAGTACCTACCAGAAAATGGGTGTTCAGCCTCCAGAAGGGACCTGCGAGTGTCAATAGTGCTCTTCTCGGAGCAATCGGAAACTCTGACACGTATTGACACTTACTGAGATGGAACAGATTACTGAATGCAAACTGGGTGTTATATTTTAAAAGAAACAATATTTTAAAAAGTTAGGAACTCCAACATATTAACTGTTGTTCACGCCTCTGTAAAAGCTCAATTATATTGCTTACTCATACTTTCTCAAAATTGTCTATGGATTTGTCAACTTATATAAATATGTGTCTATGCATATGTACATGCATTTTTCTAGAAAGGTTTATATAATCATTCATATTGTTATATAATATCAAATTTATTAATGATTTCTAATCGTAAGAATTTGCTTTCACCGCAATTTGACCGGCACATTCCTCGAGAGCAGCCAGTATGATTGCATCCCTGCACATTCTCGACAATAATCTCCTCCAGCTCGTTGTTGCGGCTCCCCAGTGGTAGGACTGCTACGAGCTAAATAAAAAGTCCAGCTCTTTACTTCTCGCATCCATCTTTCCCAATTGGAAAGAAGAAACATCAAGCTGTATCCAACTACAGTTTTTTCTTGCTTCTGCTAACTCTAACAAATAATTGAACCGTCTTTAACACAGCCATGACAGAAGAATGTTTTTATATTGCAAACCCCATTTCAATTATTCCAAGCAATTTAGACAAAATAACTACGAGTGCAAAGATAGAGAAGAATAATTAAAATTTGGGGTAATTATTAAAGTACGAAATATTGAGTCGAACTTTTCTGCTTCTACTTACTGATTTGAAATGAAAACTATTACTGTCCAGCGACGAGTTAATGACCAATGCCTGCCTATTTTATATTAGCAAATTTACGTGAGAAGAGAACAAAATGAACGCTTGAAGAACATTAATATAATCAACTCGGTTATCTGCTGAAATCTCCTAAAATAGGATAGTGTTGATACCGTTTTCAGCCATACTTCCCTACACCTGATACTGAATTTCAGTATGGTCTTTACTGACGGAATAGAATACGTAGAACTTAAATAAACTTAATGAAGTTGTAGAATAATCAGTCTGAAAGTAATTACATGGAGCTTGTACATAAATTCAGAGAATAAATTGAAACTAGAGAATAAACTTTTAGGTGAAATAGGATTTCTACAATTACATCACAAATACTGGATTAATTTTAGCCATTATTCAAAAATTTTGCTCGTAGAGGAAATATGAGTATCAATGATGATGCAAATTATTTTCCGAATATGAAATAAGTTTTCCTTGCATGGCCATGCATGAAAAGACATTCAAACACTTCCTGTAAAAAGATAAAAGGGGCAAAAAACGTCGTTGCAATAACTTTATAAAAAGTTTCCGGTTGGCAAGCTCGGGACTTTCCTGGAAAGTTCAAACTCAGTCGGAAAATTTGTCAGCACAACCAAAAGAAAGCAGCTCTATTTTTTATAAGCTAGCGTGATCTTTGCCCAGCCAGCGTAGCGTGAAAGGAGGATGATGCGCATATGTTCGCATATCGTGTACAATTTATAGAAGTAATTCATCAGACGCGGATGCCACAGCTGCTATTAAACTAAGAAATTCAGCCGTACAGTAGAGGAAACTGCAACGAATATTTAGAACTTCACGGCACCAGCGATAGAAAATAAGCCCCTGATGCAACGGGTACGTAAATTAAGAGACAAACAAGGTCTGAAGCACATGTGTCATAATTACAATTATATAAAACAAAAAGGCTAGAAAGCATTCTCGAGGGCAGAGTGGTGCGCGTCACTCAGACGTCGCATGTCGAGGTGCCCAATCATCGTCTCAACGCCCAGTACAAAAAGGCTTCCTCGAGCAGACGAAGCAGACTTGTCCCCAGGTCAGACGTGGCAGACTTATCCCCAGGTCAGACGACGCAGACTTATCCCCAGGTCAGACGGGGCAGACTTGTCCCCAGGTCAGACGAGGCAGACTTGTCCCCAGGTCAGACGAGGCAGACTTGTCCCCAGGTCAGACGAGGCAGACTTGTCCCCAGGTCAGGCTCGTCACGCGCAGCTGTTTCAAGGGAATGATGCAGCGCTCGTAGAACTGACGCGGTGCTATTCAAGACTCATTCTAGGTTGGTGTTGAATCTTTTCTTCAATTCTGCATTACTAAATACTATGTGGGGTTAAACTACGCGGATAAATTTGTTGCGTATTAATGAGAAAACTGTCGTAAAAATATGAACGTCACTTGAATTTAACTTGTTATGTACGATATTGTTTTAGAAACTATTAAGGATTTCTCGAACAAAGTAGGCTCAGAAAATAGATACTGCAAAACTTTTATAGCATAGACTCCTAAAGACATGAATCTCTTTGAAATGTGGACTTCTAAACATTGGAAACTCCAAAAATTTCTGATATGTTCATGTTAATTTGCCTAAAATTAATAATGAACAAAATAAACCACCCGATATTAGTTATACTAAATTATTCTCAGATTAACAAACAAGAAATTCCACTGTCTATAGAAAACTGTGAAACTCTTTGAGAAGGACAATTTCTTAAAAGACAGACAATCATATTCTAATAATGGGAATCTCTATAGGTTATTTTTAAAGCTTTCTGGTCAATTGCTTAGAGGTTATAATGAATATGTGCAAATATATGTACAAACAGTCCCTGTCCGTCACATGCACCAAAAATCTCCAAATGCAGTTTCCTTGAAGCATGACATAGCACCTGGTAAGCGGTCGTTCGCTGGGTTTGCTGCAGTGGCAGCCGAACTCTCGAGTCTTTTCTCTCGACTGCCACGTTAACCAGGAGCCCTCGCTCCTCTCGACTTGGTAGAGTTGGAGAGCTACTCGAACGCGTTTGATCGATATTTGGTGTGAATGGGACAGGAAGGGAAAATGCGAGTTAGTTGAACAGCGTGTAATTCGCAAAAAAATTGTCGCTCTGATTTGAGAAATATGATAACGTATACAATTCATAACATACAGTATGCTTCCCTGAGTGAAAAAACTATATATCATTTTATATCAGGCAAGTACAGAGCTCTCAAAAAAGCGCAATTTGATTCAAGTCTACACAGAAAAGCACTTGTTCAATTGGTTATTTTTCTTTCTATCTTTCCGATTGCTTTGCTCTCTGGGATTGAGTTAAAGGTCTCCGCAATCAGAAGTGCCACAAAACTCAGTGGAAATTGAATCAGGGGAGAGTTTTCTCTTTTTGGCCGCCAACCATGTCAGTTGTCAACAGTAAAACATAATAGTTATAGTCGCGCTACATTTCTAGCGTGCAAGTTGCGAAAAATGGAGTTTTACGTCCACTATTGAATGGCTACTCCACTTCGTGCAATGTTCAGGGATGTGCTGACTCGAAACTTATTCCACTTCTGTACTCAAAGAGTACGAGTTTGACTACTTCTCTTATCTTCAATTGCCTATTTTACCGGCCTGAAAGAAGGATTTCGAAACCCGTCCTGGCGCGACAAATTCTTTTCTCTTGTTGGTAAAAAAAACTGAGAACTTTTCAAGCCGCCCTTGAGCTGTTGCTTCTTCTTCGAGTTCTAGCAACTAGTCAAAAAGTATCAATACCACAGAAAATATTCGAAGGTAACGTCAAACACTTGCATTTAATGTGACTCATTCACGTGTGTCTCATTCAGCACAAATTTCTGGGCAACACAATTCTTGGGCACTGAGTTCTGGGTCTCCTTTGGTGGCAAAAAATTAGTTTAATTACGCTTTCTTTTTCATATTAATCTATTAATTAAAACATAATCTACCCTTATGAATAATAAATATGAATTGAAAAATGAAAGAAGTCTGTTCCATGGACAACATTTTTCAATTAATCATGCAAGAGAAAAGAACGGAAGACAAATATTACTCTGCTCTGCAGGTCCGCTAGCAATGATTAATGAGGCTGAGAACACTCCTTGCTCGGAGCCAATGAAATTACTGGATTATTTCTGTAAGCGCGGTGCTGCGGCGAGCGCTGGTGTATCAGGTGACTCAGGTCATCACGGGAAACAATATGCAGTGAAGCTAATGGCCCGCACTCCGATCGTAAATTCCGATTAATGGTTCGGCAGATGTTGCGACTGCTGTGAATCGTACGTCTTTATTTCGTACACAACATTTACTGTGAACTTTTGCCATTGTCTTAACATTCTTGGGCGCTACGAGCGTAGATGCTAGACTTGTCAAAGATTACCCGTGGGAAGAAGAACTATAACATATGCACCTCTTTTGTTGCCTTCGAACTCTTTCTTAGAGTCTCGAGTTCTGTTGGGAAAACGATTCGCCGAAGTTTGCTCGAGTTTATGGTTCCCTCGATGACCGCAAAATCTTTCCGACGCGTATGCTAAGAGGCTCATTGCTTTGAAATATTTGGATATTTTTACGAGCAACTAGAATGAAGATGCTCGTTCTCTTCAGCCTTTGTTCAGAGACAATGAAAGTGTAACGACCTACTACGGCAATGGAAACCCGCTTTGTGGCTGATGAGCGTAAACACTTTTCTGCTCGATGAATGATCAGCGAACAATTTCCCTTGTACACGATTTATGCTTCAACTTGTTGGTGAGCGAAGCAAAAAGTTGATGAAAAGAGCACGTCTGCGAGTGAAAATGAAAAAAGTATTCAACACATTCGCGGTCCATTCGCAGTTAATTTGCTTAATGGGCAGGTGTTGAAACGAAATCTTTTTATGTACAATTTTCTAGCATAAATACACAGGGTTTTATTAAATACTGAATCAAAGATCAAATGGGATGATGTGTGGGAAATCGAAGTACTATAAAAGGACTTTGGTTAGAAATGATACCTGAATTCCTTATCGCGAAAATTATTTAAAAAGAGAGGTTAAATATGAAGAAGCCTATCATCACCGAAGGGAGTGAAGTACCAAATACATGATATGAACACCATGGTGATGACAACCCGTCACAAATTTATAATTCGTAGCTCATTTATACAGAATTTTATTTTTTGGAGTGAAGGAATGATATCAGCTGGGATTAACATTATGTGAAAAACATGTTTTAGCTAATAATATCTTTTGTGCTATCTCAATAAAGTTAAAGGACTAACAATTCGTGTCTAATCTAAACGACGAACAATACGCGTCTCATTCAACATCTAATCGTTGGAATAAGATGCCAATACACATTAAAAAAATTTTAAACGGCTATTTTCTGTTACATAGCACTCACCGACCCACTCGGTCATTCAATGAAGTAGGAATAATTATGAACAAAAAATTTGAACCTTCACCCTGTCAAATCAAATTCCCTAACGTTATTTTGAATGCGAAATTTGATTAATGTCTGTGACGCCTACTGGAATTGGCGCGTTAGTTGGACAATAACTTAGCAGCGGAGAATTTGTATTCGGGTGTAAATGGTGTAATTATTTCGGAATGAACGAGTGGATATAGGAGACGCATCGGCCCGAATTGATGCTGGGTTTGGTTTGAAGCCGGCCACCTTGTGCTCAGGGAAGGCCGGGCAGGATATAGGAGTCCGATTTAAGGCTCCCACAGGGTGCGTGCGGAACAGGATCGGAACAATAAGTAGGGTAAACTTAAGAACAGGAGTTATGTGTTTCTTTGTGAAGAATCTCAGTTTGGCTCTAAGTTGGGAGAGAAGTTTGGAATTTTACTGATTTGTTGACATTTTACAGAGAACCATAGCAAAAAAATAGGAATAGATATTATCATTCACTTAGCTAGAGCGCAAAAAAAATCAAAAAGAGATATTATAATTCATTTAGGTTGAGTACAAAAGAAATTAGAAAGAGATATTATAATTAATTTAGGCAAAGTGCAAAAAATAATAAAGAAGTATTATAAGTCATTCAAGTAAAATACAAAAAACATTACGAAGAGACATAATTACTTTTGGAAAAACTCAAAAAAATCACCAAAAGAAATTTCTCATCCTGGGTAGACAAGTTTTCAATGAAGTCATCAGTCTATTTTAAAAAAATGAACGATTTAAAAACTGTTTAATTCGAGAAAAATTATGTCTCAAAGATCAATGCAACGTGAACACAAACCCCGCCCGCCTCAAACACCCATCAAAAAATCCCGCAGTTATGAAAGTGTTTAACTAATGTAAAGAGGAAACTTTCAGAATTGGGAAAGTATGTCCCGAGTTCTTTCAATTCATTCAAACGTACGCATATGCATTCAATACTGTAAAGACACATTCATAATTGTGCAAACATATTCGTAACACCGTGGATAGTTACAAACTTAAGTAACGGACTCGGACTTGAGTAATAAATACTCTAAATTTGGAAAACGATTGCAAAATTGAGCTGTAGTAGCTTCTTCCGTTTGTTTTCTTAGTTTATGTAGATTCCTCATGCCATTATGGCCTCATGCCATTGTGGCCTCATACCATTATGGCCTCATGCCATTGTGGCCTCATACCATTTGGGCCCATGCCATTGTGGCCTCATGCCATTTCAGCCTCGTGCCCCTCTAGACTTATAGCAGTACGTAGCTCCTTGACATACGTTTTCTCTTCTGCATTCAATGTTTGTGAAAGGACTCCTATGAAAGTGAAAATCAGGGAAACCTTTCATAGAGCGATGACAAACAAGGTCCATTTCATGAAGAAACACCAGCAGCCGAGCTAAGCATTTGCCAAACGAGAAAGAATGGCGGCAACAGGTCGTAAAAATCGCCTCCACCGTGCCCCATACGTGCTCCTTCAGGCGGCAAAACTGATGCGCTCTCCAGACCGACCTCCGTTCAGCGATGGCCTTTGCCTCCGAACATGAAATGAGTTTTTCCTGCAAACTCCGTATACGGCCCCTGACCTCCTCTCCGAAGGCCTCACGAGAAAGACTCGCAATTCATCCCTTTGATTTGTTCTGAGTCGTGAACTTTGCATCAACTTGGCGTTTTGGTGAGTTTCAGAAGTTATACTCGTACAACACTGTAAATGGTAAGCATGGTTTTGTTATCGGTTCAGGGAAACCATTGAGAAAGACATCACTTTACTGAAGTAGGTGGCTTCCCTCGAAAAAATTCTTGAGACAAATTTGAAAACGAGTCTACCAATCTGTTCCTAACTGATGATTGAAAAGATTATTTCAGGCTAGAAAAACTCATTTAATCATGTATCAGAAACGTTTGACAGGTCTTCCACGCGATAAAAAACCTTAAAATTCATACCCATTTTTGGATTGTGACCCATAGCATCAGAATCACTGGGTCATAGTCATTCCCGTAAGTCCAAACCTTGCTGACGATGTCGATGGTGTTGGTGCGCGTGGCCGCTCTCATTGTCCCAGTTTCGGATTGAAGGGAGAACGGCGTCCCTACGACTCCTGCGTCCCAGCTAGCGTAGGCCCATAGATGTGCCCTCTCAGAGTTACGGCTCTGAAGGATCTCAGCCACAGGGCTCATTTCCTGATCATAAATTCAGGCCCATGTCGTAGCCTATGCTTGATAATTCTGACATCACGGGAGCCATTCTCAGAGAAGAAGCACCGAGAGCGCGAGGGACCACGGAACGTGCGCTGCACGGAGTACCTGGAGTGTCCCTCTGACCCTTTCCGGTGAGGCTTTTTTGGCGTACGACTCGAAGAATTTATAATATAAAATTATTCCAACGAAGATATTTATGAATTATCTTGAAGTAAACTGGTAAATATTTAATTGTTCTTGTGAGTGTGCTGTTGTTTCGGAAATTGTAGAGGGAATATTTTCCGCTACTTCCTGTTACTGAAAAGTGGGTCAGGAAACTTCTTAATAATGAAGTGTTCAAGTAGAGTACACCTTTTAACTCTCTGTTTACTCGAGACGTTGAGAACATTTTCCTACTCTACATGATATACTCTGCACCTTAGCTAAAATTATATATTCACGTATCCTTCCTTTTTCAAACCCATTGACAAGTTATGCTTAGCTTCTTCCGAAAGTATTCACAAGTCTTTCAATCTCCTGAAATTTCCAAATTCAAGCGAAATTCTGTTTGACGTTCAAAGTGAGATTTCTCGCTTTATACGTACCGTATTACTGTCTCCGTACATTTGAATTGCAACACAAATCGGGAAAAAATCATGCAACTGGGAAAAAAATACTTGAGGAATACTAATACAGGCAATACGGCTAGGAGCGTCACTTCTCGCTGAGTTTTAATTAGCTTCGCTGACCAGGCCAGAAGATTAAACGACGGACGCAGCACTCCAATTTTCAAACGGGAATTCCTAGGTCCAACTAAGCGCTAGAGTAGTTTTGAGAGCAAGTTTCGGTGTTTAGCCTTTCTGAAAATTTTCTTATTCACTCACGAAACAACAACAAAATATTTTTGATTTGGAGTGCTTGTACTGTCTATCTACCGGTTATTACCGTAGTTTAATCTAAATGAGAGAGTGGAGTTCTGAACTGAAATTCATACAGTGTTATGTTTTCCGTTCTCTGGTAAAAAAGTTGAAAACGTAGTTCCAGTGAAACTCAGTGACAAACTTCCTTCTTTTACAATCCGCAAGGAAATTTTAAGCAAGAAGAAACTCTTTTCTATGTCTTGTTTGTAAAATAGGCTCTGCTTATGATATTGCATCCTACTTATGTATTGCATGAAGAATGCAGCTCCACGTCATCCAACCTCACCGACAGTGAAATGCAGCGCGCAAAGTGCGGTCAGCGACGTGGAGCTGAGTTTCATTCGTCGATAAATTTGATGGGACAGGAACGTACTACCACTTTTGAGTGTGTAAAAGTTGACTACGTTGGTCAACTGAAAGTTCTCAGAGGCTAGAACGTAGGATACGTTCACACACAAAAATAGCTGGTTCTAAAGTCACTTATCAATGTTATGCTCATGTGATGTGATTAGAGTCCATGTAAATTTGTATTTCATGAAGATCGAGGGATATATAGAGGTTTCTTGCACAATGAAGCCTCAAATTTTCCTGAGCTTACAAAATTTAAACATCGTCATTATATAAATATATTACACGCAACATTCTGAGCACTCGTTCCGTCATCTTCCGAATTCATGAATTTTATGAACATTATCTGTACAAAACGTGATGAAAATTTGGATGACACTGAAACGAAAAGTGAGCTATATGAAATCTATCTGATGTTTTGCGTTACAAAGAGTACCCAAATGATAAAATACGTTCTAACAAAAAGGAACGATCAAGAAAATCTAAGAGTGCCGTAGATCAGCCGTAGTTCATTGCAAGCTTTTGATTATGTACACGAAAATGAGGTGCTCAATTTTAAGAACTTTCGTTTCCAGCCACCGTGGGAGACATTTTCAGTCGCCCTTGGTTGGTAAGGAATGATCTGGGTTGTCAGTGTGAATTTTTTAGGTAATTTTCTACTTGGATAATCTTGCGTCCAAATTTTCAGCAGTTACTTTCCGTTGTGCATTAATTGTTTTATTGCTGGGAAATGAGTTGTCTCTTCGGCTTAGAAAAATAATCAGCTTGCACGCGTCACAATGCGATCTTCACGCCAACACTCCATTCCTCACGATGACATAAACAGTAAAGAAATTAAGTGACGTCGTTTAACGGGAGAGATTTCATGGATTGGAACTACCAGCCGCAGCTTTTAGCAGCCGATGAAATGTAAATAATTGATGCAAAGTGTGTTTTAGGCGTGTCTGGGTGCTGGGTCGCTCCTTGCAGTGGATAAGAGAACGTAACTTGTTGGAATGACCTCAAGATGGCCCATTTGAAGCTGGGAATGTTTTTGGCTGGTGCAGGAAATGCCACATATCAAGTCATGCCTGCATGATTGCATTCACTCGTGCTTTGTGCGAGTAGATTTGTGTTGCTCCGCTGCAGGCCATTTCTACTGGAAGCGGAGCACGCTTTCTCTTGGAGCGGTCTGCATTTCTCAACAACCCTTGTGAATTCTAGTGGGCTCTTCCGATTCTGGAATTATTTTTAAGCTATTTCTTGGGATAACTTACCGTATTAAAATAAATAAGGAATTCTGTAAATAGAAATTCCCTCCGCCATCGTACGTTTCAGCATGAATACAATGAAATGCAACATGAGTGTTTAAGCTTTACGTCCTGACGCGGAGTGATTACTCCACATTACACTACGAGGCCAAGAAATGTTGTGCACCTGCATTTTATCTATTCTTAAAAATTTTCCATGCGCTATTTTGGAACCTCTGTGTTTAAACAGAAAGATATAAACGAAGTAGCACCCTGAGAGGGTTTCCTAAGCGCCACCAACCTCTTACAAGTACGGTTACCATCCAATTTTTTTTTTTGAAGCCTAAAAGACGAGAACTCGTGGAACAAACATTTCAGTATTTGAGCATTTGGTAAGGGATGGATTATCGGGTTTTCTCCAAGCGATAAACACACTCGGCATGTCTCTACACAAACTGAATTAGGTATGAAAAAGATACAAAAGTAAACGAACTTGGAAACAATAGGGCAAGGCAGGCTTATATATTTGCAAGTGTGGAGTATTATGTGAAATTTTTACTGAGATGGACTAGCGTTCTTTCAAATAACAGGTAAAATAAACAGCCGTTCATCGACAGAACAGCTAACTAGCAAATTTTAAAATTGCTCCAAATATTGCCTACGAGGAATTTGCACCGTGAGCTAAAGAAATTGAATTTAAGCAATTAAAGGTCTACAAAGAAGTCATTGGTGTCGCCAAAAATTGAAAAAGTGTCTCTTGTTTGTGAGAGATCATTACATCTACACAGTCAAAGACTGAAGGCATACTATATGGTTTATTGCGTCCAAGTTTGCTCAATCTCACTGCGATAGAAGAATTAGGGTGTGGCGAGAGTCCCATGAAGCCATGAATCCCTCTTACACCGTCCCCACCGAGTGGGCATCTGGACGCAGGCTAACTCGAGGTGCTTCGAAACTTTAATGTTCGCATGCGCACGGCCAAGGTTGCCCGAAATTGGTTTTCTGAGCAAATTGGGTACTCGTGTGGCCAGTGTGGTGCCACCTACTGCGGGGAACTCGTGTGGCCAGTGTGATGCCACCTACTGCGGGGTACTCGTGTGGCCA
>VOMN01099416.1:0-12076 GCA_014899125.1 Orchestia grillus
CAACTTACCTTTGATGGACAAACTGTGACCAGGTTGACCATTAAAAGGAATATTGACAAATGGCAAGCTCATGACACTATTCTGAACAGGAATAATCGAAATTGTGGTTGACTCAGAATGGCAGGAACTGACGAAAATATTCAAACAGTTCGACGAATAATGAAAGCAGCCCCTTCCGTTTCAACCCGACGCTATGGAACAAACTTATCTGGATCAACATTCCAGAGAATCGTTAGAGAAGTTATGAATTACTATCATTACATAGGAAAGATTTGTCAGAAAGTTTGGGAAAAATGATTTGGAACGGCGATAAAATTTCTGGGAATAGTTCTTGCAGAAAAACGAAAGATTTGTCGAAGACATCGTTGTGAGTGATGAATTGGCATTTCATCTGCACGAACTAGTAAACAGACAAAATTCAAGAACATATTCTCCCTTCAAACACCCTCCGGAAAACCTTTTTGAAAAAAACTTCTGTCGCGAATAGCTTTGATTGTGGATTTAGCTTACTGGAAGAGGTCATATTATTGGAGCCATTTTCTTTGAAGGTAACATGACTGGGGTAAACTACTTGGACCTCCTCACTGAGGTAATCGTCCCACAGCTAAGAAATGCTTGCAGGAACAAGTTTAATCCTGTTTGGTGGATTCAAGATTTCTTACGGGAAAATTTTCAGGAACGCGTGATTTCGATTGGTCCCGCAATCGAATAGTCACTACGTTCTCCCGATCTCACACCGCGTGACATTTTTCTTCGCGGCTATTTGAAGAACTTGGTATTCGCAACACTTCCAAGAGACTAGGAAGGTATGAGAGATAGGATTACTCATCATGATAATGTGTTTAAAGGAAAATGATGAACTTATCAGATGAGTGTTGAAGAAAATGAGAGAATGCTATCAATATTGCTTCGAAAAAAGTGGTGGACATTTTTAATTGGTATAAAATGTTGCACAAATGACGTGTGTATTATTTTGTTCTTACTTGTTTTAATTATTAAATTCTAACTATAAATGTTTTTTTTACTTTTTAAGATATTTCCAGAGGGGTTGGATTTTGTTGTTGTTGCAGGAACATTTTTGTTCTCCGTGCAAAAGCCCAATTGGTGGTTTTTACTGTGATGCACGTTGTGCAACAACTGAAATGTGTATCAAAATAAAATTTCACTAGTGAACTGAATAGGAAATTTAATTCCAAAGAAATTGATATAATAAGATTGTTGTTCTTACGTTAACGAAAGAGTAATAAACATTCAAAACAGTGTATACATTAATTTGAGCCACCCTGTATATACAATTTCTCATCATTTGTTGCCTGAGCTGAATTTTTTTCTGTAGGAGAAGAATATGTACGTCGATTGATTTATATTGATGATGATTTTATTAGCTGTACCGCACACGAGGGCTTCTCCTACGTCTCGATTTCTTTGATCGGTTGATTTTTCAGCATTCTTTGGGGAGATTATCGATGAAAGGTACTGTCATCGCGAAAAGTTTAAAATTAAAATAGAAGGTGCATTTTACTGTACTATGTATGAAAATTAGAAACAGTAAGGATCCTTGGGGCAGCCCGTGGGCACATTCAGCATATTAGATTTAGCGTCTCCGAGTGCAACAAATTGTTTACGGTTTGAGAAATAAGAAGTGAAGCACAGTGATAGAGGGATCCTCTCCCCTAAATTATCTATTGGATAGCAAGTTCTAATTTGCACGCTCTAATTTAGATGGCAGGATCCTGTGATCTGCACCATCAAGTGTGTTTTCGAAATCTTAAAAGATGAAGAATATAAGAAGACCCTTGTCAATGTTTGAGTACCGATAATGAAAATGATCTAGAATGGCTTGAGTTAATGGCCCTTGAGACTCAAAGTCAAATTGTTTTTCATGTGTATATAAGAATTTCGTTCAAGATATAATACAATTTTTGTGCGCTAATGTTTTCAAATGTCGTACTGAAAATCGAGAGGAAAGAGAATGGTCTATAATTATAAACACTCTATTAATCATGGATTAAAAGAAATGAAGTTACATTTGCTATTTTCAGAGCGTTCAGGAAGATTCCAGTGAAAAAAGATTTATTGATCAGATCAGTGAGAATGAGGGAAGATTAGGTCAGCTGTGAATTTTAACACTTTTACAGTAAACATTTTAATTCTGTTTGTTTGATTTGTTTTTTAAAGTATTGATACAGTGTATCACCTCAATATTTATATAGGTACAGGTTTAAAAAAATAATACTTACATTCAAGTGAGTGAGATAATACAGGTGGTCATTAGAGTTCGGATCACTTTGAACGCTGTCAGCAACATTTTTATCTATATTTCCGAAAAAAATCGAATATATCTGCAATATCGCTTCACAGTATAAGTAATATTATTATGCACAATTTTTGTTGCAGTATTCTGTTTTTTCCTTTGAACTGTATGGCGAATTCAACAGATTCCATATTTTTTGCCGTCATTCTTTATTGGGAGAACTTTTGATGATAGTAATTCTTTTTTACAGGTCGAATTTGACCGGTTACGGGATTTTTGAATCCATTGCATTTTTCAGTTGAAATTTTTCCTTCGTGAAGTAGTATGAGATATGCTTGGCATTTTGTTGATATTGGATTTGAAATCTTGAGTGGTCCAACGTTTCTGCTTAGCCTTGGGTGTGACAGTACTAGTTATAATTGGGCTATACTTTTTGTATGCATCATTTATACGGGTCGTCAGCGTCATTGACAGAGGTCAAGTCTGCAAGTCCAATTTCGTCATCAAAGTTTGATAAAGTAATTTTTACGGAAATTATATGTTGTGTAATTTTTTGGATGATCTCTATGAAAATATTTTTTATTAGAAATGTCGGGAACAGCTATGATACATCTTTGATTAATATTCTTGTCAAAATGTCAGTCGATACATTTGCGAAAATTTTTTTTTTTAATTAATATAGGGGATTCAAGAGTTACCCTAGTTGACTCAGAAATTACAGGCAAAAATGACTTTGACTGAACAAGCTTCAAGATGTTCAGAGTTGGGTCACAGTTTTTGAAATTCAGTAGATCATATTAAAATTTTCACCTAATTTGATATCATCATAATGAGATTCATTTAAAGATTCAATTATTTAGAGATTTTGGGGTTCAATGTATTCAGTTCCGCGCTTCTGAAAAGTGCAGTTGATACTTCCAAGAGTTTGTCAAGATGATGGAAACAGGATATATTTCCCTTCAATACGTCATTGAACTATTATTTCAGAATTTTGTTTTCCAAACTATATTGACAGGGCTCTTTATCTAGATTACTTTGATTGCAGTTTCTTCACTGGGATCCTGCTCTATTATTAATTGAGCTAAAGTGAGCGACCGAGCTGAGTTGGCAAAAACACAAATTATCGGAATCCAAAAGGCAGCTCGTGTTGCACAGTGAGAAAGGGGATTGGTGGACACATCAGAGGATGTTACTCGCATCCATTGGTTTCCCTAACACCCCCTGCGTTCTCTTTCCCGGTTTAGCCCCTTCTGAATCCGTTGTTCAAAGAGAAGAGTTTTCCTCAAGACAACTCTCCAGTGATACCAGGCTTTATTGAGCTCACGACTAATATTTCTCGTCAAACGTGCCTGCCAGATGTTTTTTTAAACTTTGCACTCTCGCGGCAGCTGCAGGGTGATTTTTGCATCAGAGCGTATAAATACATTTCGGTACAACAGGGAGTCACGTTCTTCAACATTGAGTCACGAAGTTCTCCTGGAATTACTTTTCTTTCTTCGAATTTACACCAATTCTAAAATTCTAGCATTGTCGTTTACGTTACAGCTCTGGAGAGCACAAGAGTACTGCTGTTTTGGACACCGATGCTCCTCCAATTCAAGCTCATACATTTTGTAGTTTTCAAACTCAATACAGGTCAGGTATCAATGATTACTTTATTCTACAGTAGGATCTGAAACGGGAAAAAATCGATGATTACAGAAAACGTAATTATTAAAAATAAATAATAGCCATTAAAATGTATTCGAAATAGATATCCACAAGATTATGGCTCATTGGGATATTGAACTAAAATCGCTACACTATTCATTATTTTGTCCAACCCCGGGATGTGTGTATGCATGTAAGTTTAGTTTACATCTCTCAAGCGGATTGTCATTAGTGAATTTAAGTATAGCGTCAGGAGGACAGTCGGAGTCTACGTGAGTGATGCTGACAGAGCAATTCTGAAGAAGACCTGTACATATTATTGGATGAAAAGAAAAAGTTATTGCGTTGAGATATTGAATAAAACTTTCAAATTTGCACTGGGCGCAATTGATTCTGGATACCTTTCTGTTTTGTGATGGTGTGTTAAACCTTGATTTTTCTGTAAATGGCTGATAACCTATAACAATCTAACTCTTTTTTAAATCATACATAAGAACTAAGCGTTTTATTCTTATCTAGCATTTTTTCTTAGGACCGACGATAGAGTTTAACGTCCCAAAAAACTCTTACGATAATGAATTTACTAAATAGATGCAAATATTTTCAATATAGAGTGAAATAAATGACAAAATGGTAGTGCTTTTGTACTAATGAACGAAAACTGCTTATAGGTTCAATAAAACACTTACCGCTGACACTTCCAACCATTATCACTGAGTTTGCAACTGAACAGTCGCTTTTTATGGAAAAATTAATAATAATTTCGCCATAATTACATGAATGACAATGATGGGAAAAAGAAACGCTTCAACGTGTTCATACGATTACTACTAAGTATTATACTCCTGTATCATTGTACACTTCAGCTTCAGATAAGAGATTAAATCTTGGAGAATTATTCAGTATACATTCGCTTCTGTGCCTTGTAGTTCGGGTAGCAATAAATAATTTACATTGTGTCTATTTATCAATTTAAAGCGTAATCTGTGAAATCTACTCTAAAAACGTATTATTTTGTCCGGGGCGATTCGGTCGAGAATATTTTGATTCATTCAGGGCTAGAGGTTGTCACACTTTAGGTAGGTTCTGATAATACACGCGTCCTATATGAGAAGTACCTTGCGTCCCAAAATAATTCGCAAACCAGTTTTTGGCAGTAACCCAAATAATTTTTCACTTTAACTTTTGAAGCTTCATGCTGGGCATGAAATCCTTACCCCATGCTCAGTGCTTAAATTTTGACATAATCTGCGCAGTAGTAAACAAATGTCGGCTATTTTGGTGCCCGGTTGCAGACATCACCGTGTCACTTTCTAGCTTAGATGGGCCGTAATAAAGCTTCTTCTTACCCGTAGCGCTGTGGATCTCCCTTTGGTCCAGGACAGGCCTTAACAGCTGTTGAGAAATCAAAATTCATTCAATTTTTTCATGTTAGATCAAACACGGTAGGCATACATGGATTACATTGTTGGGTTTTCATTGTCATAAAACCACTGACGCGTGGATGATATGGGGACTGTGAGGTTTCAACTTCCTTTTGCTAAGGAAGCACTCCTTGGTTCAGTAAAATCGGTTCGCTCCTGTCAGGGAATGAACTCTGAATTCCCAGTTGTGAGTTTAGCACGGTAAAAGTGCGTCATGGAACCCATACAATTAAGAGCTCCACAAGGAGCAGTTTCCCATAGAAATTAATGTATGATTTCCCAAGATCATCCTACAGGGAAAATATTGTCAGTAAGCGCGATTTGGCGAATTGTGTATCAGACATGAGAAAAGTGTAAAAAATACCCGTGTATCGCATCGAGCTCTACAACTGATAAAAAGAGAAATTCGCCACAACTCTTTCCAAACATGTAAGGAAGTATTCGAGGGTGCTGGAGGTCCAAGTGTGTGAAAAATATTGAGATACCTCGTCCTCAAGAGGCTTGCGGAGTGTGACAAGTCAGATATGCGACTTCCTATGAAGGCTATGCACAAGAGGAAACGGCTTGAGTGGACCCAAAAGTGCATGAAACAGCCATTTCAATATGTTTTGTTCACGGATGAACGTAGAGCTATTTTCTACGGACTAAATGACTGGAAAAAAGGTTGGTTTTCTCGGGAGTATGAGCACCTTTACTGACTTAGGTGTCGACACGAAAGTGGTGGTGTAATGTTTTTGGCTGATATTGTTGATAGCAAAATAGTTGGGCATTCATTGTGGAAGACGGTGTACAACTGACTGCTGATAATTTCGTTGGCTCCTCGAGCCAGAACTTATTTCCATGGCAAAAGTCTTGAAGCTTAAAATTCCAGAAAAATTTCGCTTTCATGCACGATGATGCTCCATCGCACGCAACGATGATTACAACCCATTATTTGAACAATATCTTTGCTAGGCATGCCCAGATTTAGATGAGCCGCCTGATTTTTCAGATTTAAATTCGATAAAGACACCTTGGATAGTTTTTAAAGAGGAACATTTACGTCGTTTGAAGGCAATATAATTCTTAAGATGGCCTGTGGTATTCCGTCAATACTGCTGATGAAGAGATTTCATCGGACGATATCAGGATATTGACTTCATCATTGGACCAAAAACTTTTTTCGTTAATTTTTATTAAGAATGGGTATTATCAGTACTATGTGCGTAATAGAGTTAAATTTGAATGTCGAAATTTGTGTTTTTATTTCTCAGTATTAACTAAATATAAAACGTTATTTTCTTACTTTCATCTTGGAATGGTACTTTTACAAGATATTCCGGGGTATTTCCACACAAAGTAGCACAGTGATTACAGCAACAGGGCACCAAAATAGCCGCTTTTTATTCACCACTGTCAAGATTGTGTTAAAAATTTAGCACTGCGTATGGAACAATGACGCGTACACATATGGAGTGTCAGAGGTTTTCATCAAAAAGTATTTGAGTTACAACGAAAACACTGTTTTGCATAAAATTTTGGAGTGTAGTATAGACTGTGCAACTTATTTTGCATGGTTCATGAGCTCTTTGTAAAAGCCATAGATGTTCATAGTTATAAAATTAAGATGGATGGAACTATTTATTAGCAGGGTTCTTAAGATGTAAGAAACACGTTCATTTGATTCAATAAAATACGTGTTCGTGCGGAGCAGAAGCGAACAGAGCACGATTGAGGCAAGAAATTATTGCCTTGTAAAATGCTGCTCGCGTCCTCTTTGTTAGGTCCCATATTTTTCTTGCGTTGCGTAAATGAAGAGCGCATTATTTCTTCTTCCAATCCCTGCTGCTGCCTAGCCTCCCGCTTTTTGTTTTAAAGTCTATGCACGTTTTATTATTTGATAATTCAGTTATACTTTTGTGCAGGTGAGACGGAGACATGGGTGTAACAGAAGGTAAACTCGACGCAAAGTAGATTGTTAATCTTAATTAAATTTTATTATTATTCATTTAATTACTAGTAGGTAGCAATCTCTCAAAAAACCTGAATGATTGGCATTTAGCAGCATGTTTTGAGCGCTAGTCTCTCAAAAAACATGAATGATTGACATAGCGCAGCACTTTTTGAGCTCCAGTTAATGCTCAAAAAATTAAAATTTCTCTAACCGAACCACGTGCTATCAAGTCCTGGTATCATGACGTCCGATGCCGAGAAAATACAGCTGATTGAATAACGAGGCTTCTGTTCTGGCTTGATGAGCGCCATTAGACTTAGTAGAAATTGAACACTTCAGTGCTCTGTCATATGCTAATGAGCAAGAGAAAACGGGATGATGAATTGATAGCTGCACTTCTTGCACAAAGCTGATTTGTGGAGGGTTAACATATTTCTGAGAGAAAATAAAATTAATCAATCCTGAAAATAAGACAGTTGCCCAAAATCTGGCTAAGGTTGTTGGTGAATGCCATATTTCTACATAGCTAATATATTTTAATGATGTATTCTACTCTGTAACGGAAGCGAACTACAAAATGGCTATTGTAGATATTCGCAATGATGACACCAGCCTTTATTCTGTATTTATTCACAATGATAGAAGAACAAAAAGCTTCCATGGAGCTAAAAAACAATAAAAGCTACCATGAAGACATTAAAATTACAAGGTGAAGAGTGCAATGTGAATCTTAGCAATTATTGAAATTATGACTATGCTGTTCTCTGAATGTGTGGAATTGAAATACCTTTCACAGGATACAATTCAATTGGCAATGTAACCGTTAGTTAACATACAGTAGAACAAAATGTTCTTTTGCTCAGATTAGCTACTCTATAATTCCATAGTGTTATTCACTTCTGTTAGTAAGTTCATTGAATTACTGTTAGAAAACAGATTTGTTAGGTAGACATCCGCCAACAGAAAACAATTAATTTCGTTTGAAAGCCCAACGTGGCACAATATGAGGTGTTTACACCGTAGGAAATTTTAAATTATTAAAAGCTCAACAGTCACGAAAATGTACATGCTTGATCTCTGGGTGTAAGCAAGCTTTTGACTAAGTTCAATGTTGCACATTGTTCAAAAACCTACATGACAGTATTCCAGTTTTTAAATGTTGGTATTGAAGTCAACAGTGCGTGATCAGGTGTGCAGTCACTCCGCCCTGCGCGTTACAAATGGTGTTAGGCAGGGTCACACGGTATCTCCCCTACCTTCCAATTATACGTGATTTTAATTCATGATGGACGCTCAGTAAAAGACAATGGATGTTGCATCAATGGCCCGAGCGTCATCTGTAGTCGTTTTCTCCATAATACGCTTAGAATTGCTCCACAATTTAGTGCTCTGCAAACACTAATGGAAGTACGTGAATATGGAACCGAGAAATTAAACGTAACAGATAACGCTGAGAAACCAGTATTCATGATTTTCGTGTTTACAGAATAAGGGTCATCTGTAGAGGTCATTCAGATTTAAATATTTGCAGGGCGCGCTGCGGGATCTTCAAGAATCGATATGCTAACTGTGAAACTGCTAGACTCAATTGAAAACTTCTGAATCGTGAAACTGTTTCATTTACTATAGGCATGCAAAAACTGGCATCGGAAATGAAGATGAAATCAGATCTTCCGGGAGAACATTAAATGCCATATGCAATCTACTTATACATGGGTTCAATTTCTTTGGGCAGATAGTGAAAACACAGCTATCTGAAAAAAAATATTGCAATTTCTCGTAAACTGCAGTTCATTGAATGAGAGTAGTTCACGTCATTATTATGAACATACTAGGCATTTCAGTAAGCGTCATGAACACGTCTGCATCGTACGATGTTGAGTGTCTCAAAGTGCGAGCAAGACAATTTGCGTAAAACTTTCAAGAATATACGTCTCCAGCAATACTGAAAAATACAAGTCTCAGTATCGTAGCCAATGGGCGATAGAAACTCGGACGCGTACCTACATTTTCCATCACACTGAGATGGAACAGTAAGCTGCATGCTGAAGAAGTATATTTTTGAAGAAACAATAGTTGGGCTCGTCAGAGCATAGAAATATATTTTTCGTTCTAATATTTTTCAAATAAAATGGTAGGTCTGCCGACAAGCTTGGAGCATACCCTCTTGTTCTCAAAAATAATTTTTATGTGAACATTCACTTTCAAATAGTGGGTCATACAAAGCCTGCTGCAACCTCCAACTGCAATGTTGGCAACTCGTCTAGTCCGTATGAAGGGTTGAACGATACAACACTTGAATAATGGTTTTAAAATCCGTAGACATTGATTTATTGCATAAACTCCAGCACTTTTAAGCAAATGTGAGCTATAAATGGTGCTATGTAATTAGATTGCGTCATAAGTGTTCATTAAATATGATTAATATGACCGGTTAAGATACTATACACCAACAATAATTTTTCCCCACATATGGTGCTTCGACAGTTATCATTTCATGGGGTTTGTGTTCGGCGTAACACAATATCTACGTTTTTCTGTCCCGCCTCTCGGCCCCCTCGCTTAACATGGTGTCCAGCGAACAGCTCTGTGTATCGGGTGATACTTAATGCCATCGACCTCAAACCCCAGTAATCTGTATGAATGGGATAAAAACTAATTTCAATGATGTGTTTTAAAAATTGAGTAATAGTTTTCCATATTTTTTTATGTGGTGTAAAAAAGAGGCGAAAGATATACTCGTATGTTAAACTTTTCCTACGGTGAGGAGGTGTCGAGTGTTTCTCTAGTTAAGCAAGCATTATGTGTACACTGTTTTATTATTCACGCACGACTAACGAATAAGATCCATGGAAGATAGTTTCCTTCAAAGCAAACAAAAACTGCCACCTGTACGTATGTTGAATGCGCCACTAATGCTTTCATAAACTGCCTGTTTTCGAACTCGAGTGCATCACGGAGTGTTTCGGTCAGATTAGGAAGTGATTCTGTTAACTGACGTTTTTATCAACGAAAGTTGAAAAACCCACGGAGAAAGGAAGCGTGCAAAATAATAGTTATCATTTTTTATTAAGTTAAATTACAAGTATTCACTGAAGAGTTAAAAACTGGTCAATATAGTTCAATATTTTCTTAAATTTAAATTTACGGGGGCGACATTTCATAAATAACGTTAGAACATATTTCTGTTTTGGAGAAAGTTCCACATGGATCATAAAAACTTTAGTTTATCATTTGAATGATACACTTCATTGACTATTTAAGTGCGTTTATAATTAATTATATTCTAAAGTCTTAGACGTCTTTGACCCAGACTAGTTTTACCCCTTCAGCCTAGCGTTCTGCAACTATCTTTACGAGGCCGCAGCTGCCTGCTTGAAGCAGCATTTCTACTCGAGCTATCGCTACGCCGAGGAAATAATACTTCAACTTAAACAAGTGTTTTGATAACGAGAAATTTTTGATTAGACGTATATCGACTTTCCCAAACATGAAGACATAGCTGCCCTCTTTCTCGCTGATTATCAAAACTAGAAAATACTTCTAGTATGATAGCTTGATATCAAATTGCATACCAAATCTATCAGACCATTCCATAAATTTAGGCCATTTAAAAAAACTAAGAAAATCCTCGGATCTTTTGAACTTTAATTTTCAATGAAATATTTATGATTACTTGATATCTTACTATTTTATTACCATCTTTTTTAGTTCCACTACTGAAGAAACTCTTTTAGTACCGAGGACAAAAACTGTGAAATGTTACTTAATTTCAAAAATTTAAAGGTGTATTCCATTTATATCGTTAAACGGCATCGATACCGTTCGCTAGTGTGAGGCATAACGTTTTCAGCTAATTTATTCTCTCAGTAAAGAATGAAATATAAGGAAAACTAAAATTCATAAAGTAATTCTTCTCATATACTCGTATAAGTGAATATTTGCTAATTTTAAAAAATCAGACGGCCTTAGACATAGATTTGAACTAAAGTAGAGATGTACTGAAAAAAAATGAATTCTTGTCCGCGGAGAGGTTTCAGTCTTGGACACGCCACGACGACTGTTTTCTTTTGGCCTAGAAAGTGACCTTTTGGCTCGACTACTGAGGAGGGCTTCTTAGCCGGAAAATAAATCAATCTACGGAATCGAATACTGCGCTTCTTGCCATTTTTGCACCCACAATACAATTTATGTTAAAGGAAACATACAGAAAAACTAAAGGAAAAAAACAGAAAAATAACTTATTATAAACTTTAGTTTTGGGGAACAGGATTGCACATTATTTTACACTGCGTTTCTTATTTTCATAGATGTTTGAGTATGATTGATACATTGGATCCGTTATGATGCATATAACATTTTAATTTTGTTAAATTTTGTGCGCTTTGAACTGCCTACGGTAATATTTAGAACGTCCTGAAAATTTTCCGCAGGTACCGTCAAACATTGCAAGTCAGAACCCAGAAAGGTATCTTGGTGTCTTAGGAAAATTAGCAAACGCTTGAATTAAACACTATGTTAGCATATACTCCTGGAAAATTAAACTCTGCTGGCAAGAACTAAAAATAACATCAGTCCTCTCCAACTTTAAAGCAATATCCAGGCATTCATGAGTACTAAAGGAATTTCAAAGTTTTCAATCCGCAAAAGACGTGATGCTTGTAGCCGCCCAAATCCTTTACGTTAGCAGACGTACTTTGCCGTTGAATATTTTGTGTCAAGGACGAATCTGCATTGCAGCTCCTGTTCTTTCAAGGAATCCTCTTCAGCCTGCGGGCATATCTTGAATATCTTGAATATCTTGAAGTTGTTTGG
>VOMN01099421.1:0-15240 GCA_014899125.1 Orchestia grillus
TCACTCGTATGCTTATCTTCATCTCTTATATTTACTAACAGAAGTCGTTTGAGAGCGCCAATACCTGTATCGCAGCACCTGAGGCAGACCTAAGCCTAGTTGCGACTGTTATCGCAGTGGTAGGGACGGCCTCCAGTTATCTCATCTCCATGAAGGGGTTGCCTGTGTTCTTTATCAGCTCGCGGGGTAGGCGAAGAGGAAGCCGCCGCAGGAGCCCTGGCCCACGGCAGGAAGCAAAGCTGCCAGCGCTCAGACGCAAAACTTTTGCTCCAGTCGACTGAGGCGTGGGAAACTTGGGGCTTCAAAAAGCACTCCCGCAATTTTTCTACCGCCTTTTTCTTAAATTGAAAATGTATCTCATTATTTTATGAAATATTCAATTTTTTTTCTTAGCACAGTGATATAATTGACGGTTGCATCATCCTGCCTATGTCCAACGGACTAGACAACAATTGGGGAACCTGAATATCCCCAACTTGGTTAATATCTGAGAGCCATTCTATAAATTAGAGTCAGATCTTTTTTGAAGTATATCCAGTTGTAGTGCAAATGAAGTATATCCAGTTGTAGTGCAATGAACAAAGGAAGTACTGGGCCCCACATTACTTTCAGAAACCGTAGCCCTGAACATATCTGCAAAATCCAGAACAAAAATTCAGAGGCGTGGTTGTGAATCGGCAACTTTAGTTATTTGAGCCGAGCATTGCAGTGGGCATTCTATACCTGAATAAAATATCGAAAATACATTTCACGATGCATGAATGGGGGATAAATTAATTTTCTCCAGGTGGCTAATTAGTTTGCTCCTGAAGTATTAAATCCTTGAAAAAAATACCCAAATTGTGTCTTCATTTCGTGAAAGAGTAACTGTCACAAAGAAGAAACTTACTGTTTTTCCTAATCAAAAAGCTCATAAGATACTGTCTAGTTTTAAGTCATTATCACTTAAACCGCTTAATTTCATGAGAAAAAAATCCCGACTTTTGTCCAAAAGTTGAATGCCAAGATTCTAATTTTTCTCTCCACGGTCCGTTTCAACTGACACTTATTGAATCCAGGAGGCATAAATGATGCGACTTTTTCTCCTCAAGGTATTCGATTCTCTTGTGAAAAAAGCGCATCGATTCCAATCCTGGCTACCCACCGGACTTGCGACACTGGCGAATTAACCTTCATGACTCATTACTGAAGTTAGCAGATTGTATGGAACTTTTATTAGTGAGTCCGATGATATATTTTTTAAAATATTTAAACTAAGGAAAGACTAGTAAGAGTAGGTATGTAGTGTTGCTCTCAATTAAGAATTTCATCGGCATCATGAAAGACGTTCCAAACAAAATAATTGGTTAAATTTGATTTGACGTTTTCTGAGGTGATGATCTTAATTTATTGAAAAACGTACTCGAATTATCTAAATATCGCCCAAATTTAAGATTTTTCATACAAAAGTGTTGGATTATGTATGTGAAACTACCGAGTGATATTGTCTATAAATTTTATGCCTATACTGCTTAAAGCTTATGGATGTGATTTACTCCATATGTACCCCATTTCATGCCGAAAGCATGACAACCAATTTTTGATGATTCAGCAGTTTTATTTCTGAAAACTGACGAATTATAAAGACTCACAACAACACTATACATCTGGCAGGCCGAAGAATAGACTAATAAACAGCTTTATTCTAATTAATGAAACCAAATATTCACTGTTTTAAAAAGTTCTCCCCCGTGAGAATTGACTCAGCGGGAGTTGCAATGTACCCAAATTCCTGATTACCTATCAGCGGCGTCGTCCGCATGAGGGGAGCAAAGTATATTGGAAGCGAGGGTCGCCCTCGCCATTATCGGCCACTCCTTGCATAAGGGGTGATAATGAACCCTGGAATTATTAAGACCTGGACTCTAAAGCGCGGATCAGCCTTCTTTATCGACCCCTGTCAGCGTACGCCAGTCAAATGATGCTCTTCCTTATTTAGACTCGTGCCGCCACTGGGAATTATGGACAGGCTTTTGTCGCCGGAAATAAATTTTTGCTCGGTTTGTCAGCGTCTATTTCGAGTTCGTCTGAATCACTCATTGTATTATTGAGTGTAATGTCCACACCCATTGAATGACGACATAGGACGAGCTTGGCTCTACTTTTAGAAGTTTCTCTGAAGTCCCCCACTAAATGAAGTCGCTTTCATTACAACTTACGTAATTAATAGGAATCACGAAAGTTATTAAGTTGAGGTAGTTGATTATATATTGCAAGTCACTCAAATCTCTCTTTACTTCCTTGTATAAATTGAAGTAATTACAGTCCTCCAAATTACGTAAAAACTCGAGTTTCAGGTGTTTTGCATTACGCCTATTTGGCTCCCGGTGCCAATTCTGTAAATTAAAATTAATTAATAAAGTTTGAGACACTGACTAACCCACAAACAAAATTGCAGCTGAAAGTTCAAAACTGAAGCATTTTGGCCGCTATAAGATTTATATCTTTCCCTCGTTCTCTTTCGACTAACCTGTCATGTTATTCGATGATTTCATTATTTTGATATTAGAATGATCAGAGCTTCCAGTACTATATTTGAAAGAAAAGACAATGTACTTAAATAGCAGAAGATTTATGCATAGAGCTGCCGTACCATTTTTGTGTCCTTGGATTCAGAAATTCTCTTCAATAATATTTTCTCAAGTATCACATATACCATAATGTTCAAGAGTTTACTCTTAATGTGCAGGTTGGAATTTCTGTTATATTCTAAACATCTCTAAATTCAGCATAACGAAATATTTCTTCGAGAACATCCAGTGCAGTTTTTATCTCATCCTACCGTGGATCAATCAATGCTTCAACTAGTCCATTGTGGGTCTCATAGGATACTTAAGGAGGCTCAGTTTTGTTCTGCCTGTCCGACGTACATCTCAAGTCAAGATCTGCACGGCCAGATGCTGCGGTCAGATGCTGTCGTTACGCTTGCACCCTTCTTTCTTCTGCTATATTCACAGTTTATGGTCACATACTTTGGCTCTGATGAATCGATAATCTGCTGACCACGGTGGCAAAAACCGTGTAATCTAATACAACGCATGGTGGGGAATCAGGTTCAGTTTATCGATCGTTGCCACCGTCTATCTGACATGTGATACTCCCAATGCCCCTGAGGAGGTTGACGCTTCTGACAAAAAGTCGATAGTTCTCCAACGGTTCTGCCACTTTGCTGCTTTTCCCAACTATTCTTCTGCAAGTTTTTCAAGTTAACGATTCAGGTCGCCAGTAGGTGATAAGGTATTTGACTTCTACCCGTGCTCTGCTGTAAAATATATTGAATTTGTGTCGATGTCTGTATGGAGAAGCGACCACTGGCCACTCACAATCGCTGAAAAAATTGCTGTGCTGCTGTTACATCCATATGTATTCTCTGCAATTCTCGTTTGAAATGCAAAAATGTTCGATTTCATCGAGTATTTTTAAAAGAATTGCGTTTCTTTCACGTAAATAAGGTGAAGCTTCCAAGGTCGAAATCGAATACTTTAGGAAAGAGTTTACTGCTTGCTAGCTGCGATGGGTATTAATATCCTTATCGAAAATATTCATAAAGCAATGCATAGTGTTCGAAGTAAAAACAATTCTGTTGCCGAGAAAACTTAACTTCATACAACAAGGTTTGTCCAAGCCTTTTCAAGTTTAATCGAATCTAAACGAACGAAATTTGGCATTTTTTCTTTTCTCAGCAAGGACAAACTGCTCGACCCACCCGAAGTTTAGCCGATATTGAAGCGACATTATGGCTTCAATATCGGTGCACGCTCGAGGCGGAGTCTCTAAGTCTCCCATGCGACGCAGAGCGCGACATTTTGTACAGTCTCACCAAAGGCCTGTGTAACTTACCTACGCTTTCATACTTCAACAGAATCCTAAGTGAAGTAGAACTTCTTTTACCTTTAACCAAGAAAATGATTGAGTCACCAGCGCTGCACTGAGCTTTTTTAGAAACACTAGGGGCATCTTTATAAAAGTTGATTTTGGAATCCAGGGAACGGTCGAAGATTAAGTGTTTATTTCTTTACTGAAATAAAAACACTATCATTAAAAAGAGGTATTCGATTCTTTGATGAAGTAGCTATTTAGTACGATTTGTATGGTGAAATTATGCTTTTAAAATATCTTACTTAAGTTCTGCCGGTGTCTTCTGTTGTATAATTTTGTCGCGTCTTCTAATGTTGCGCAAAGTTTTTTGCATCACTATCCACTTAAATCCTTGTAGAATTTATGAATGAAATCGGTTTAAGCACAAAATAATGGTGATAAATCGCTGAAATATGAGCCTCTCGGCATCATTTTTCTGTTGACACTTTACTAGATCTCCACGAGTGTTAACTTTAAGCCATGTTTGTCTATTCCATTTTTTTCTACGTGATTGTCAATCGGTACAAGTATACATAAATAAATTATTTTCTTTATTTTCGACGACATGACAAGAAATTCAGTCCGTACATCAACATACACGAGTGGTCGGTTGCAAGACAATGAGAATGATGGCGCCGAATGTAACGAGAGAAGTAGGCTCAAAGCCGATTCTTTTCAATGGTTGCTGTTGTTACCCTGAATTATTTTTCATTCACTATGTACTAGATAAATATCCGGTATGCGTCTGTTTACTTCGGAATCTCTCTTCATACCTGAGTTTGTTTTTCCCTCCAACTTCAGGTCTTGCGTGACCTGAGCTGACCCAAGCGTGTTTACTTCACACTTGAATGTTAGAAGGACTTTTCAAAAGCACGAGTCCAGAAGAATTACAAGGGGGCTTTCAGCCTGAACCCTGTAACTTGGAGATGTATGCCTCATATTGAAATATAGCTGCGGGGATGTTTGAAGCAATGGAGGTATAAGTTTAATGCTGACAACATCTTATGGGGATGTTTGAAGCAATGGAGGTATAAGTTTAAGGGTGCCCGCACACCAAAAGCGTTAAAGCGAGAAGATGGCATGCGAGAATGCAAGAGTGGCTTGAGAACACGGTAATGCATTCAAGTGCACACACCAAAAGCGTGCATGCGCGAGATTGCAAGCGTGCTGAAGGTGGTCTTTCAGTCTTTCATGCACTCTCGCTTGCCTGCACTCTCGCTTTAACGCTTTTGGTGTGCGGGCACCCTAACGCTGTGTAGTGCTGACAGCCGCCATTATGGAAACTCATGACATGAGTAATGGAAGATTATGCCCAATAAAACGCTCAAGCAATCGTTTCTGGAATATGTCTTTGAAAATGGGGAAGTAAGTTGCCTGGAAGCTGGACGCTCGTAGCCTGGATACAGGCACAATACATGGACTAGTGTAATGGCTCTCAGCACCATGACGTGGCGGGTAGCTCACGCATCGGCCTGATCACACCGAACGCTTGGCCACACTAGCGGAGCACGAGGTAGTCCCTAAATTGAACAAAATCGTGAGCCAATGAGTCATTTAAAGAGAATGAATGTTGGACCGTTTCCTGAAAAGTTTATGGATGTTTTTTATGGAGGCGAATTTATGGATGTTTATGGATGTTTTTGTGCGTTTGTAATAACTGGAGTTGCAATGATTGAAGGTCTGTCTGTAGAATGTAAGAACCGTATAACTGACGCGACATAGATCTTGATGCGAGTCCTAATATTCGGATTCAATAGAATGAGCTTCTGAAGTAAAATATCCCTAGAGTTGGAAAAAATCTATTTCAGTTGTCCTAACACATCGGATAGGGCATGTCAAGTACTAATTAACCGTAGGTAAGCAGTTTTGTAAAGGCTTGTTAATTCATATCTTGAAACTTCAAATTACAAATGAAAATATTTTGAATAGCTGTTGAAACCAGCTTCCAAAAAACATCCATATGTTCACCATAAATTAGTCATTTTTTCCAGTGCTACATTTAACAATGGCTTGTCAATGTATTAATTATTTTCTTACACATTTTACATGAAGAATGAAACGCATTTTTGCATGGTACACGGAAAATTATTGAATTTGAGATTGCTAGACAACCAATTGTGATGCACTTTTGCTGATCGTAAAACTCGACCAATAGTGCACGGCCTAGAAATGTCAGTTCTTGAAACTGAATTTCAGATCGAGGAATAATTTAATACTTCAATGATCCATAATCCATACTTCATGAATTTTCTCTTCCTCTTCCTTCTTAATTTTCTGTTTCTATGCGTAGGGAATCCTGTGTGGGAACAGACCTGTGCATCGATTCCACGATTTCTACAGTCCATTCTAAATGGGAAGCTTTAAATTCTAATTTCATTTGGATAGGGAGCTTTAAGCTAACTAATAAATAAAATGAACTATTCAAGAAATTATTTTCATTTGCATAAAGTTTAGTTTTGTCTGATTTGTTCAATTGAATCATTTTTAAATATAGCTCGACTAAGTCGCTTAGGCGAGGGAAACTTTCTGGGCTTACATCCCACCTTTTGATGGCTCTGAGGTCACCTCATCGACCTGTAAGAATAAAAAACTACTTCATGAGATTGGTAGAAGATAGAAATAGCATTTCATTTAAAGTCGATTCATCCTTCATTATGTCCAAAACGTAATATGAATTTGATCCTTCATTTTGTCTAACGCGTAACATGAATATCTGTCATTGCGATTGACATTTAACATATTTAACCCTCACTATGTCGATCGTGTAACGCTAACATAATCAGGACTGTTTGCTGTGCAGTGTCAATATTATCCCATTATCTTCCATCAATATTGCGCTCACTGTGTTACATCAATAAAGCCCTCATTGTATTACATCAATAGAATCTTCACTATGTTACATCAATTGAACCATTACAATTTTACATTGATGTCACTCTCGTTCAGTTACATAAATATTAACCCCATAATATTAGATAAATTTCACCCCATTATATTGCAAATTATTACCACCTATTATATTACAAAATATTACCCCCGTTATATAACCAAACATTACCCCCGTTATATAACAAAACATAACCCCCATTATGTAACAAAATATTACCCACATTATTTAACAAAAAATTACCCCCATTATATAACAAAACAGAACCCCATTATATAACATAACGTAGCCCCGATTATATTCCATCCATATCACTCAGGATATGTTTACTTGGTAGCGTCAATGTTAAACAAAAGTTTCCACAAAAGCATCCCGCAAAGAGGGTCCTCTCCGTCCAACGTATTAATATTTGCCCCCAGCCTTGCTGGCGGGAAGTTACTGCAGATTGGCACGCTAGCAATCCTCGTAATTCCATTGAGCATCATAACGGCACGCTGCTTCTCCGGCCCTCGAAACTGGTGCTCCCTCGAAGTGCTTCCGTGAGTTCGTCACCGCGGGTCCTTGCTTCTCCTCTTGAGGCACTCTTGAATGAACGGAGACGTCCGATAAATTTCGATTGATCTTTCCTGTCGTTTTTGCAGGGTTTTTGGGTTCACGCTGCTGAGCAGGTGGGTATTTCCATAATGCTGGAGAGATACGTAAAATTTTGTTTACCCATATTGAGTTTCCGAAATGCTCTTGACGTAACGAACGATGTTGCTTCAATGTTCATCAGAGAAGCGATGCGCGTATTCATCTCTCATTTCTTTACGAAAGTCCGTGTAGCCGTACATTTTATTGACCAAATGTTCCAGAGTCCTTGCGGTACTAATTTCGTCTCCAGTTACATGCCTTTATATTTTAAAAAGAATGCAGCGCTTTTGATGCACTGTAACCTCTTTCGTAGCAGGAAATTACTACCATGTTGTTGTTGTTATGAGTTTCACGAATTTATTTTACGTGCTAGTGAAGTATTATTTAGTGAGGTCTTTTCACTCACAGATAACAAAGGTCCCAGCTAAGAAGTTTTACCCGTGTCTTTAGTTGACCAAGTTACTAGTTACAAGAGCTGAACGTCCTGTAGTCCTCCAGCAAAGATCTTTGAGACTCGCACGCCATGGCAAAAGAATGTATTATGACTACAAACACCAATGTAAATTTCACCGCTGAATGCAATTTCCTCTTGTAATCTGTTGTTGCTCTGGACCTTATATTAAAGCTGCAGAGCAATGGGTGAGAGCTACAGCAAGGCCGAGGACTTGTATATTGCTCTCAAAGTCTATGGGACCATTTGAAGCTTCTGCTATTGCTTCCAATGCCAGTGAGCGGCGTCTCAAGACGCATATAACGCTCATTGTGTTTGGGGGCTACTCCGGACCCTCTCCAGGCGCTCCTTGTACATGAAGAGATAGTCCGCACTCGCATATTAGATCTAAGTGCACGGCAACATACCATGTGTAATTGGCATCAGAGTTATGGTCTCTTCTGAAAATGGGGAGCTCCGTAGAAAGGGAATTTGGATCCTCATTCCGACCCTTCACACGTGTGAACTATGCGAACAGCCCGACGTCGGAAGCAGCATGCGCTTGTAATGGTAATTGTTTCCAGCTTGCAAATTTGTGAGGAGTTATCGTGGGGAAATACAAACTGATGTCTTGAAGATCTGTTCCCTGAGATAATCGAGGGATGTATTTGCGAGTTTAATTCCCTACTCGAAGGTCTATGAGTTTTTAAAAAATAAAACATGTGGCAGTTTCTTCTCAATGGCTGGGCTCCTCTGTTATGAGGTGCTTTGGTGCATCTGTTTTTATAAAGTTCAACAATAATGGCAGTGAGAACTTGTTGAAGAATTTCAGGCTTCACAATTCCTTTTTCTGTCTAATTTTTGGTGGTCTAATTCGCCAATGAATATTTCAAGTCAATAAAATGAACAATGAACAATGATCAAAATTCAAGCATTTGCAGCTAAATAACTGTCGAGGTGCTGGTACAGAAATGACCTCGTAAACAAGTCTTCAGAGAAAGATCGTTCACAAACACGTTCGATGTTGATCCTGTCCACTTCCTTCATCAACTTAACATCATTCTGAGTTAACCAAGCTGCTTCTGTTGTGCCGGCTGCAGGGATAAAAGTTTCTTGCATTTTTTCAAGCTGGAGAGGTGAAGTGAACTTGGGTGTATGACAGGTTATGTATAATTTTGCTAACCTTCATGAGTCATTTTAGTGCAAACACTAGTTTTTGTTAAGTTATCATTGATACGGTAAGCTCGATACTTCAATCATGAACTGTCGTATCGGAACCGCCTCTATCCAGTACTAATTTGATATGTATGCCCTTCAGGGACATACATATGGTCAGCAATAGGGTTAAGTTTGTCTATTGTATGCTATGGGGACTAGCAGCCTCAGGGGGGCCCTGGTAGGCTACCTCAGCTATAGGTAGACTTTCGAGACTTTCTTTCATCCTCACTTTACTTCTATCAACTTTCGTACTTTCTTAGTTTTTTCTTCCTCTTCATTCTTCACTTGTTGTTTCTATGGGGACAAGATCTGTGTGGGGACGAGTTTTGTGTATAGATTTCCCGTTCTCTCTAGATCATACTAAATAGCATCTTATCTTCGCTGTTTCGAGATCAGCTCCATGTGGAAGGGGAGCTTTAAATGAACTAAAAATAATTTTTGCAATAACGATAAAATAATAGTGCAGTTCATGAATTTATTTAAGAATAACTTCAGGTATTATGAACAATGCATCAGACGATTTTTGGCATTTATCCTCGCCATATCCTATCCCGAAATCAATAATCGTCATCATGAAATTCCTAACCGTAGCTGAAAACGTTACGTACTTACAAATGCACCGAGTGTTCTTGATTAGAAAAAATGCGAATAGAAACAAGAAATATCCATTTTTTTCCCATTTGCTTACGGTAAGTTCATCTTCATTTCACTTCTCTGAAAATAGGTAAAGTGTTATTTCCATGGCCCGAAGCTTATCGTCAAATATCGCGTCATTCCTTAGACCTGCGCTTGAGGTATTGAAGTAATTTCGAGGCATGATGCTGTGCTGCCATTGGTCGCGACCCCGCCTTCAATGAGACATCTAATGACCAATTGCAGGAGCGCACGCCGTCTCTAATTGTGCAGCTTTATCAGCTCAGCACCATCGTCTCTCTGTTCTGATGAGCCATTTGTCCTTTGGGTTAATGATGCCTTGGTTTCTCTAGATTATTTCCAGCTACTGCGGGCGTCGGTTTTTTGTACGGTACACCGTTAGTATTGCGAGTTGATTTTGTAGGCATTGTTTTAAGTGGATTAGTGCGAGCCATTTGCCGAGATCGCCTTCTCATAATGTGCACCATTAGCAGTGCGAGTTAATTTGGTGTGCTATGCGACGGAATTTTTTCTCCGATTCGCAGCTTCGGTTGAGCAGATCGAAGAATAATTTATTTACTACTTATATTATGATCGATTACAGTGAATTATTTCGCGCAGGCTATCGTGTCCGACATCTATTGAATAATTCGCGCCTCGGTCGATCTCGACAAATTATTGAATTATTTGCGGATCCGTTTGGTAGAACTCGGGTTCTCGTGTGAGTTATAGTGAGAATTCTTTTGTCTTGTTCAGTTACTTCGCTATTGGGTTAAATCTACCCAAAATGAAAGCATCGTTACCAACACTCATTAATAAAAGAGCTCTTTTCTGTCCCTATGTTTCGTGAAAAATCCCAACCCGCCAATATGAATTACTTTCATCAAAATATCTAACCGAATTTCTCTCTAGTAATTCACAAGACTGAGGTTCTGTACGCTAAATTTCCCGAGTTTTAGTTCTTCTACACCGACATCCAAACCATTGAATATCGTTCCCCTGCGAAAACGACCCACTCGCAGTACGCACTGTCGAAGCCTGATCCTCACCCGCCGCCACGTGATGGCTGGCGATGGTGCACGAGTGACCCCGAGGCCTGCACCGGTGCGAGAATTTCACATGCGACGACTGCTGCCTGGCCTGCTCCTAGTGGACTGCTCTGTTGAATGCACTGCAGTGTCTGGCCAGTCAGCGGTTTTCTGTTGAATTTACTAGAATATTCAGTCGTTGTGCTGTTCTCTTCTAAATTCGCGGCTAAATTCAACTTATCGGTATTTCTCTGATGAAATTAGTGCAATATTCGTTGGATAGTATATACTTTCGTTGAAAAAATACGAAAGGCGCACAGTTCAGCGTTTTCTGCGACGTCCCCGTGCCATGGCGTCGCCCTGCTTGAACGAGTGTGGCGCAGTCGGGGCTCAGCATTAGAAGTGTTCTTTCGCGTTACTACGGTTGAAGTATTTCTGTAGAAATATTTCCTTCTCGAAGCTAAGTGTAACGCCAATTCGGTTGCCACATTCATGAAGACACATTTATTTAGGGCAATACTGTTTTTGTTGCTTTATTCGCACATGACGCGTGCACCTTGTTTTTGTTTCAACCTTGTATT
Organism: Orchestia grillus; assembly: GCA_014899125.1. NCBI lineage: Eukaryota > Metazoa > Arthropoda > Malacostraca > Amphipoda > Talitridae > Orchestia > Orchestia grillus. The sequence goes on from VOMN01099421.1 coordinate 11,308, forward strand.
CCAGCCCGTGTTTTTTTAAATTCACCGTACTTGAAATGCACACGAGCTCGTTGCTCAGTTCGTCTCTTCCGCCAGCTCTCCTTTCGATACAAATTCCGTCAACAACGATACCGACGACGCCCTTGAGCTTCTCAAGAGACGTCACCGTGTTATTTTCGGTCAACGTGAGACCTCTGCCGGTACATAATATTTGTCAGTCTACCACATCAGCAGCGTGTCCACGTCAGGGTCCTGACCGGTCTTTGCAAAGTTCACTCTATTTAGCACCGCTGAAAAAATTATCTCTCACGTAGTTTTATAATTTTCGTGTTTAGTTCATGATTGCCTTTGGTAAATTCTAACCAATGGTGGGCAATTAATTTGAGCTGTATATTGCCAAAGTGCCATTGCTACTCATTTTCACTGCACAGCTTAACTTCAACTTCTCATTGAAGGGCATGTCAAATTAACAGGAACTCATTGATCTTCGCTTCTTCATCCTATTTCGTGAGTCCAGACAGAATATTCGCTAGTAAACGTAGAACATATTCGTGAGCCAAGGCAGAACATATTCGTGAGTCAAGGCAGAACATATTCGTGAGTCAAGGGAGAACATATTCGTGAGTCAGAAAGAACATATTCGTGAGTTAAGGGAGAACATATTCGTGAGTCTAGGGAGAACATATTCGTGAGTCAAGGCGGAACACATTCGTGAGTCAAGGCAGAACACATTCGTGAGTCTAGGCAGAACACATTCGTGAGTCTAGGCAGAACACATTCGTGAGTCAAGGCAGAACACATTCGTGAGTCTAGGCAGCATGTGCGTAGGGATGAGGTCAAGGCTCCTTTATCAAAAAATTTAACAGCGACTCTTCATCACGTCCTCAGTCCCTAAGGGACCAGCAGGGATCCCCTTCCAGTATCCTGACTACGTAATTGCGATAATTACGGATGCCGGCTAGGGGTGAACTGCTTCGGCTTAAAATTGCAGTCGACGGTCTCGCAGTGCGAGCGTGGTACGTTTAAGGTAGCGTCCCCCCTGCCGTCAGAATTGACGGTGAATCGTGTCAGTAATAATGTAATCTACAGAACTTTCTGCCTTCTCTGGCATAATCTCTCTGATTAGGTATATGTACCCGAAAATCTATGTAATTCCTTCAGCGGGCGACTAAATGATTATACGCAAAATAAAATTTACTCCTGGTCTGTGATAGAAATGTTATGCGCTTCTACAGGATTTTGCGTGCAGTTTCTATGCACTGGCGAGTGTCACAGGTTAGTTTCACTTTCGTCTTCAGATATTGTCGTATTTTGTAGCCCTTGTAACACAGCACTCCTGCTTTGAAGGATTTCCGATTTCTGGCTGGTCAGAAATTTTCTTTGTCAAGTCTTCCTGGAAATTAGTGGATAGGATTCTCGCAGCTATTGACGAACACGTTTCATTTTCCGTGTGAGTAAAGTGATTTTTCCTTTCGAATTAAAGTTTTATTGTTAGGAACACTGAAGAATATACGTCTAATTCCCTGCCATAAACAAGTTTATAGCTGGTGTGTTTCACTCCTCAACTGATGTTGCAGTACTGTTTATTAAACTGCATATACAGTGGTTATAAATAAATGAATGAACAGGATTTAATGACCCTGTTATTAAACCTTGTTTATTTATTTATTTATTTATTTATAACCACTGTTTTAATAAACTCTATTAAACAGCTACTTCGATGATGACAACGGACTAGAGGAAGAAGAAGTTGCAGCACCTCTGTGGGCTTACGATTTTCAATACACTTTTTACTCGAATCTCCAAAAATTTCATTCGTGGCTCTGATTTCCCTCGAGCCTTTTTCGTGATTCCCAGTGTGGTGTCTTGAAAGAGATGATGCTTCCTTTAAAACATTCCTTTTTGGGGTGAGGGGGTTGTCCTCGCTGCTAGTCTGTGGCAACTCAGCTAGTCTTCTTGAGTTGCGAGTCTTTGGCAACACAGGTATTCTTCCTGAGTTGCGAGTCTGCGGCAACTCAGCTAGTCTTCCTGAGTTGCGAGTCTGCGGCAACTCAGCTAGTCTTCGTGACGTACGCCATCGACCTTCTGTCGTGTTACGGTAGCCCGTCTGGACAGCTCTGCATGGCTTACGTAGGTTGGTTTGATTCAATTCGTTAAATTATATCTTCATTCATTTTATTTGTTGAATTATTATATAGTCGTGAAAGAATTCGTTCATGTCCTCTCCATAGTTTTATTTTTATTACTAAATCTTATGATTTTTTTGGAAAAACTATTTGAATTAAAAAAGGCTTCGGAAATCATCCCACAGTTTCAATTTTCGACAGGATCTTTGCTTTCAACGAATTTTTAATCTTAATGTTGGTTCATCACTTTGAGGATCATTTCAACGAAAGCTTATTTAAGTATATATATGAAAATTTATTCGTATGAAATCATCCCTTTTCTGATTTAATTTTTTGGTCTTCATGTGAATAAGATGATTCGTTTTCTATGATTGATCTAAAGTTAAATTCGTAGCTTGCTAAAATAAATAAATGAGTATCTGTGTACAATATTAAACCGTGCCTTACGACAGTGAAAACCTACGGCCCCTGCGTAAATTAAACTGCGTAATACCTGTACATAAATTAAGCCTGTGCCGAACGGAAATTTAAAGTCAGTTCCGTGTATGAATTAAACCCGCACCGTACAAAAATGTAATAGTGTTTTATGAGTACTTAAAGTGGGTAGTGCTGGGACCAGGGTTGCCTCCGTTCACACCTGCTCTTCGCTCTCACCGACGCGTCGGAGTCCTGAGCGCCTTTAACTAACTCGTCAGGGAGTGCGTGGCAGTGATGGACGCCATCGATCTACGTCGCAACAGACGTTCCTTCTTGCCAGTAATTGACTGCAGAGTCGCTTGTTTATTTGGGCCGCCCTCGCTCCTCTGCCGGCCAGTGACAATGGACGAATTGTCTTCGCAAAAGTGTTATTAATTGACAGTAGAATGGGTTCCTTGAGCAAGAGGTACTCAAGAGCTCTGCTTGTTTTCCGCGGAGGGCTTTAGGATGAAAGATTTCAATTAAGCGCTGACAATTCTCGAGAGAAATGTGTCCCTAAATGCAGGATTGCGAAGGCCTATTAGTGTTCCCTTTTAAGGTGTGCATTTGGCGTCGGCCTGTTAAACGGTCACGGTCAGTCATCATTGTTAAGTCAGAGGGTGACTGTGTCTTCGTTGTTAAGTCGGATAGTGACAGTCAGTCATCAACTCAGAGCACCTGTCATCATCATCAAGTCAGAGCGTCTGTCATTATCATCAAATCAGAGCGTCTGTCATCATCATCAAGTCAGAGCGTCTGTCATCATCAAGTCAGTTACAGCCATTATCATCTCCATCAAGTCAGGTAGTGACAGTCGGTGATAGTAATCACTCGATGCAGGGCGGATTCATTGAACAGTGATTGGTTAGAGTAACACCTCTTTGTTTCTTGGCCTGGGAGATATTTTTTGTAATTTTTCCTGTTTTACTTCACGGTATCATGATTCAAACTTTAATCGATTTCCCCTACAATTAGCTCTCTGTATCAAGCATTTGCTATGAAATACCTCCGTTAAAATTCAAAACTAAAACCCAAACTGAAATTTTGTCGAAAGCTCTTCAGTTTTACATTAACTTGTGAAGTAACTCTCTTGTTACTTCATTAACTGATAGAAATAAAGTTCAATAAGGATGAGCTTACCAATGCATTCTAGAAAGATTCTATTGATATCAATACGGTTGAGATGCAATAGGACAAAGACATATTATTGAAATCCTATAGACATCGGTAGTGAAATTAAGAGCAACAATATACCTTCATCAGAATTTTATTGTCGATGTCGTTAGAATTTCAATAATGAGTGTCGGTACCATTGCATCTCAACAATACGGGGTGTCCCACAAAAAAAGTACATCGGAGTTCGAATTGATAT
>VOMN01099432.1:0-26113 GCA_014899125.1 Orchestia grillus
TCTGGAAAACACGGCAATGAAAGCCCACCTGCTCCTTGAATTTCAATTAGGCTCTAAAACTTCGCGCCAGCTTTGCAGCTTTATTATTTGGGGGTCACTTTGCCACGTGGGCGGTGAGGGCATGTCTGGGCGCGTCACTGCGACGTGCGTTACGCGCTTCTCCAGCACGCACAGCTGCGTCAGCTCGCGCTTGATGGCTGAAAAATGATGGCTTTGTCTGGTTTCACGAAGTGCGAAATATTCATTCAGTTCATCGACTTTCATTGAGCGTTTCAACTCGGGAAATGGTGCTTACGTATTATCGGGAGGACCTTTAAAAAAACCGGANGTAAAAATCAAAAGTCCTCCCGATAATACGTAAGGACCCGGGAAATATTGAACGGATGTGCAGTTTATGCTCTAAAAATTGAAAATGGATCTTGCTGTGTGCGACTGAATGAAGCAGTTCCAGTTTTGAATTCATCACACAGTTGCGATTTCTTTATTACAGCAAATGACTTTTTGTATTCAACTCACTGGTATAAATGAGGAACTATTTAAACCTATGACTGAAAACTAAATAGTGATTCCAATCGACGGCCAATTGTCTGATATCTTCCAATTTACGCGGTGAAGCTCTCTGGGCAGGGGAAACTTTACCTCCAGCTGAGGTACAGTTTGTATATCAGTGCTGCGCCAAAAATATAGTTTTCTTGAAGAAAATTGTGATAAAATTTTTTGTCTCACAATCACAAACCGACAAAAGATTCTTCAAAGCCAAGTATCGTGAGGCCTTTGTCGTGTTCAACAGCATTACCGTGTGTCTTGAGACCTTTGTCGTGCTCAACTCAGGGTGCCGTGAGGCCTTTGTCGTGTTCAACTGCATTACCGTGTGCCTTGAGACCTTTGTCATGCTCAACTCAGTGTGCCGTGATACTTCCGTCATATTTGGAGTGGCACGTCTTCGCTCCCTAGAGAACTTATCCGTCAGAAATTCTTGCCAGGACTCGAATGATATTCCAGGAAGTGATTTGTTCTTACCGTCCGTGTTTGAATACGCAAGAAGACAGACAGATATCTGTCGGCACACAAAATATTGGTGCTCTGCATTTCGTATGTGCGCTGCGCGAGGAGAGTTCGGCGGTTGCCGGCAGTCCGATGCAACGTCTGCGCCCGACGGCGTTAGGGCGCGGTACGAAAGGCACAGGATAAAAAGAGAGGGATTGTCTGTCATTTATGTTGTGGGCCTTCATTTATTACGAACCAAAGCTCAGTTTGAAAAGTTTCGTGACTTTTGGAAATGTACTGCAGTTGTTCGTTTGAAAATAGAAGTTTTTGTTTATTTTGTGTACAAGATTTCAGTGTCTGTCGGCCGAGAACAGATAAAATAAACACAGTCATACACTCTCGAGCTCGATATCCAGAAAGTGTGTTACGAAATTAAGAGTGTCAAAGATTTCCACGGAACAGATTTGACTTTTAGAACGCGTTCATGCACAACGGGAAACTTCATCAGAACTTTCTTTTGGCGTAAAACGCTCTTTAGTTAGAGCGTTGAACAGGTTTCAAGTCTCGAAATTTCAGCGCTATTACCAGCCTACGATGGGCAATTGTTTCTAAGATAGAAAGCCAGCGCCCAAAAATGGACGTATCATTGTTTTGCTTATCATTGAACAGAGCTGAAAGTACTAAGATCGTCTTCAATTCAGATTAAATGGTCACAATTGCTTAGCGATGACTAGACAAGGAACTTAAGTATATCGGTGCATGACAACTCGGTGGGCTAGTGTGACATTTGCTTGTCGGTTCGACGAGCTGTTCGTCACATCGGCAATATGATTATGTAGATCTACGATATAGTGTCTACTTCTACAGCCGAGTTCTGACCAGTCTCCTACATCATCCCTAGACCACACGGAATTTTATGCATTACTGTCAATTTTCACATTTCGCCGTAAATTTCTACCGAACTGAAATTTGTCACTAATTCTGTAAATTTTTAGGATCGCAGAAAATTCTTGCCTACTGACGTGCACTTCTGTCGTTACTAAGAAGTTTTTACCGCAAATTATCCTAAATCCCACCATAATAGACTGAAATTTCTGATAGTTCTCGTAAGTTAGCTCAAGTCGACCCCACGATAACCTCAGCAATCCAAGCAATCTATTCGCTCAAGACTCCAACCCACGTCGGAGCGACAGCGCTGAATGTGGCACAAGATTCCAACGCACGTCGGAGCGACAGCGCTGAATGTGGCCCATGATTCCAACCCACGTCGGAGCGACAGCGCTGAATGGGGCACAAGATTCCAACCCACGTCTGAGCGACGCAGAATGTGGCACAAGATTCCAACCCACGTCGGAGCCACAGCGCTGAATGTGGCACAAGATTCCAACCCACGTCGGAGCGACAGCGCTGAATGAGGCACAAGATTCCAACCCACGTCGGAGCGACAAGCAGGAGAGCAGATGACAGGCAGGAGAACAGCCGTAAAACAGCCATTTTGCGATGCTAAAAAAGTTGCTGATGACAGCGGCGGCCTACTGCGTCGTGGCACTCGCGTGAAAGTCTCCAATAAATTGAAACTAACTGGTTCGTTTAGATGTGTTTGTATGTTCTCCGATGGCGCTTTTGGCCAGCCTTTTCTTAATACGCTGTTCTTTCGTCGTTGGCTATTGACAAATTGCTTTAGTTTTGTGCCTTCAAAGAATCTTCGAGAAAACAAGACGGCAATTTAGGGTCAGGTGACGCGGAAAAATTGGGCGATGTTTTTAAGCCGAGACTTCTGCGTAAGACAGCGTAAACAACGCTGCTCCTAGCGAACGCTCGCCTAAAATATTTGTATTCGTACGCTATATTGCTTTAGAATATCAAAGTGTTTGCATGAATATGCCATATTGTGGAAGAATCAAAATATTTTTACGTACTGTGCAAGTTTTTTAGAAAGTTCGATGTTTAACCTCGTGGCCCAATCCGTGGTAAAATTTCTAAATTTCCACACGTAATGTTTAGAATTCGGATTCGCCAAGCAGGGAATTTTGAAGATTTCTTCACCGTGCTGAGTTGTAAGAGAATTTCCAGTAATCTGTATTCATGTACCCAGCGTACCCAGCCAGCTCTGAGTGCGCCCTCTGATTTTCAGGGAGATTAGGGCGTTCATTTCGACTTCTCGAATTTTAGAATTTTACGGAGCGAACATTCGGAGTTTTGTCTCCACTCCTGCGCAGGGAGACCGACTTCACCCGCAAATGCGTACCTTTAATTTCATGCGGTTGCTTCCTCTAAATTTTACGTAAAAACGGGTAAGACTTTTTAAGACCTTATTACTCATTTTTTATTTTACCACTTCCATTGCTCATAGTAAAGGTAGACTGTGAAAATGCTACAAGCTCTACTGTATTGAATACTCATAATGAATTACATTAAAAGCTTAGGATGATATTGATGAATGGGAAAATTCATTTTCTATTTCACTTTCCATAAGCACTTTCTTTGAATAACGATCTAACTATCGCTTGTCTAATTATAATCAGTCAAACTCAATGTCATTGTTTACCACTTGTCTAAATTCCCCATTAAAAGCTTTTATATTTTCTTTATTTCCAGACACTGAATTCGAAGTCATTTCATCTCTCGAGTGCCCCACTGACTCTTTGATATCCATATTCAAGCGCAGAAAACACACCCACGTTTGGATTGAATCAAGGGAACGTGGGCGCCGCACTTGGGCTGGGAAGGATCCGTGTTTTTAGCTCTACTTTCAGAATGTATAAACGATTCGTAACGTCGCTCTCTGCACGCGTGCACCACGTACGATTTGCTCAGAGGACCATGACGGTGAGGTACTTCGCTTAGATGTACACTGGGCAGGTGTGAATGAAAAGTGCTCTTGTTAAAGCTGCGACACATACAGTGGAGCTCCTTGACCAGCAGCATTCTTCTGTGATCTACAGGACCTGGCGGAGCTGAACTATGTTAATATTGAAGTATGATGTTAAAATATGTTGTAAGTTAAACTTGGAGTTTGTTGACTGTGAAGTATGATGTTAAAATATGTTGTAAGTTAAACTTGGAGTAGGTTGACTGCGAAGTATGTTGATTTTAAAGTGTGTTGACTTTGATGTAAGTTGATATTGATGAAGTATGGGGCTGTTACAGAATAGTGATTAAATATGTTAATATAGATTTATGTGATATAGAAGTAGGCTGATACTGAAGAACTATGATGATATTAAATACGTTGATATATATTGATGAATACGCCAATACTGATGACGTATGGGTGATATTAAAATATGTCATATTGGAGTATGTTGAAATCGGAGTATATTGACATTGAAGTATGTTGATATCAAAGTATGCTTACATAGAAGAATGTTGATATTAAAGTATGTTGATGTTGATGAAGCATGTTGATTTTAAAGTAATGTCGAATTATGTTGATGTTAAAGTTTCCGATGTCGAAATCTGATGACATTGATGTAATTTGATGTTGAAGTATGTAAATATTTATGTATATTGTTGATACCGAAATGTGTTGATATCGAAGTATTTTGATGTAGAAGTATGTTGATATTGATGTATGTTGATATTGAAGAATATTGATATTGAGGTATATTGATATTCAATCATGTTGGTATTAAAGTATGTGGATATTGAAGTATGGTGATTTTGAAGGATATTGAAATTGAAATGAGGCAATATTGAATTATTTTAATGTTGTTGAAGTGTGGTGATACTGAAGTACGTTGATGTTGATGACGTACGTATTGTTGTATTGAAGCATATTGACGTTGATGAAATATGATGATATTGAAGTTTGTTGATATTGAAGTATATTATTGTTAGTGAAGTCTGATGATATTGAAGAACGTTGATGAGGTACGGTGATATTGCAGTGTGTTGATGTTTATGAAGTATGGTGATGTTGAAGTTTGTTGTTGTTAATGAAGTATGGTGATATTGAAGAATGTTGATGTTGATGAGGTACGGGGATACTGAAGTATGTTAATGTTAATGAAGTACGATGATGTTGAAGAATATTATTGTTGATGAAGCATTGTGATATTCAAGTATGTTAATGTTGAGGAAGTTTGATGGAATGGTTCGAGTATGTATAACTTGATGAAGTACTGTGAGTAGAAGCGTCTCTATCAAAGTCCCTTCGAGGTTGACGACATTCAGAATAGTTTTTTTAGTTTTAGCTGGAAAAATGGAATATCGAAAGGTACAGATTTAAGGATATTTGAAATTAAAGTATTTTCCCTTTTGAAAATGCAATTCAATTGGAAATGTAAGGGACTTGAAATAAAAGTGAGGTTACCGCATTTTTGGGCTCATTGATAATGGCACATTTTTATAAAATCATGTGAAATTCAATGCTAAGTACAATCTTCAACAAAAAAAGAAATGTACTACTTAAACGAGAAAATAAATGTTTACTTAAAATAATTTGAATACCTTGAAACAGCCAACTTAATCTTACAAATGTCCACGAAAAACTCTAACCTGATTCTTAACCCATCATCCACAAATAGATTTGGTCGAGTTTTATTGTTTATTCATGGATTCATCGAATGAACTCAACTGAGGCACTACCTTGACCTCATACTGTTGACCTCATTCTGTGATTTTCTAAAAATGTGGAAAGTCAATGACTTGCTTAATTTGAATTTTTAGCTTGTACTTTTATACTAGTTGTCAAAAATGACGGTAAAATCTTTTGTAAAACCGTATAATTTTTGGTGTCACTGACGCAAACTGCCTTTTCTGACATGTCCTCACTGACAAGCAACACGTACTCGGGAATGTGGACCCGGGAGTTTTTTCATTCCTGTCTAATCCCTTCAGTAGGTAAATAAATGGTTACACATAATATGTATAAAAAAATTAAGTCGTGTAAACTTGATGTATTATTATAAACTTGATGTATTTTAAAATAAGATTTCCCATTTTCTTTGAGTAATTATTTAATCATGGTCAATATCACTCATTGAACCTTCACTCTAGCAATTGATCAAGTCGCAGCCACACATACTGAAGCCAGCGATAATCGTAGCACTGCTACCAGTTATAAGCCTTACTATATAATTGCCCCATAAAACGAATGGCAATTTCCCTCATGATCCAATTACTATGATTGCTGGTCCGTTTCCGGTGCTAGCTCCGGTCGCCATGGCGATTGCGGGAGACCTAGAGCTAGAGTTATGCTAAGTCGGGCTGCTTAGCAAAGCAGTTATCAAGGTTCTGCTTAGTAAATCAGTCTTGATAGCCGTGATGTGACGGTGGAAGTTCGTCGGTAATTTTACTTCAAATTGTCATCTAGGGCAATTTCCAAGTAGTCGGAATTTCAAAGCTGCACAAGAAAACTGTTCCCATTACTGTCAACTTTTGCTACTGGTCATTTCACATATTTCACAAGCCTAATTTTTCTACCGAAAGAGATTAAGTATTTCCATCTGTATTATGATGTATGAACCATTATTTAAAATGCTTTATAAATTGGCAGTCAGCGAACTGATGAGTCAATCCTTGATGACTATAATCGGGAACGGGAATGTAACTTTTACATTTTGTCATGGCTGCACGAACACCGCCCTGGACCAAAAGCCTGTAGCTTATTTGGACCCACGAGGGGTCTCTCTCCTAACTCTAGTCCATTATCTGTCGTGTCTTATTACTGATTGTTGCACTGTACCAAATGTACATGAATTAGTCGCGGTTTATGAGCGTTGGAAACATTTGATTGGAAAGAAAATAATGTCGTTTTTCATTCGCTCATTTTGTTGCCCCTCAATGGTTTTTTAATTTGGTAGTATTAATTAAATTGATGTCGTAACTTTTCAATCACTTTTTCAGAAATGGTTTTCTGATAAGCAAGATTCGACAACTCTGATTAGCTCGCACTGGAATGGCCGAGGAACATCTGATTAAGGCATACTCGACCCAAAACTGAACAGTAGAACATCAGTTCAACGAGTCAATGCAATTCAACCACCGTAGTTTCAAGCCTTCTTAAACTAGGAAAGATTTCGAAATTTTTAGCATCTCCTGTGATTTGAATGATGAACAACGAAACCAAAGTTTGACTGCGTGCACATTTTGCTGTCAAGGTGCCACCGAAACCCGTTTTTTGGAAAGAATCGTCACCGAAGACGAAAAAGGATTCTTTGACCAATGCTCTACACGAAAGACAACGTTATATTAAAATCGAAGTCCAGGTTTTGAAAACGGTGACCAACTGAAAAATGGCCTTCGATATGTCTTCCTCTTCAAATATAAGTTTTTCAATTAGGAAGGCATCAAAAATCTAGTCAAGCGCTCGAAAAATGTCATTGAAAATGAGGGAAATCATACTGCCAAGATTAAAAATGTCATTATGTGATTCATGAGATAACATAAATGTTTGGAAAAATACGTTCAGTCCTTTATTTCCGACGTGATATCTAATACTAAGAATGACCATAGCGTAAAAATTTACTTACTTATATATTTGTTCATTTATCTCAAAAGCATTTATTCTTTGTATGCTTTGTTATTTGGCTGTGGTTGGAAGTTATTTGAAAGTATTTACGTTAGTTTACTCCGAGAAAATTTCCGAGTGCGCTATAACGATTTGTGCAAACAAAATAATTATTTAGAAGATTTTTTTGTTCGGTCTTCTCGCTGTCTTCCTATACACGGATATTTTCTTTTCGTTATTTTCCTATACTCTTATATTTTCTTCACGATACTTTATAATACTCGTAAATTTTCTTCCCGTTACTTTCCTCTACTCGGACACTTTATTCGTGCAGCTTTCCATTACACGTATTTTTTTCACGCTACTCCCCTCGCGTGTGCATTTTGGCTGTCATTAAATCAGGATTGAGGTCCAACCTGCACGGAGCGTCCCGTCGGACCCGCAATGCCCGCCATGGGCACTCGTCCTGAAATTCGCTCTCGAATTTGAATTAACGAAGTCACTTTGATGCTCCCTGTGACTGCATCACCACAATGGAAAATTAACCTATCTTTGCAAGCATATTATATATTCTTCAATAGTGCAGAAGTAGTTTCTCCTGACAAATTGTACTTAATGTCCCAAGAATGTCGCGCACTTCCAACTATCAAAGGAGAATTTGCGAAGTTTTATTCACAAAGACCATTGCAATGTTTTATTTCACTGGAGTAATTCATTTTGGTCACGTCAATTACTCCGTGATGAAATTTTAGCTTAAATGCATTGCTTTGACTCATTGTAAAATTAGACCTGCACGTACGCCTTGAACTCACCGCAAGCGTTGGAGTACGTACCACGATCTCACAAGGACCACTGCCATTCCTGAGGGACATCAGAAATAGTTCAGTTTTGTCTCAAATTCTAATTGTTTCTTTGTTCAAAGCTGGGGTGAATATGCACACATATGCCTAAAACTTGAGCGACAGCTTACGCAGTTTTTCGTTCACTAAAGAAACAGGTTGTTTCCCGTAAGGTTAGAATATTAAAATATGGTGGACCAATGGAGAGTTCCCTCATCGCTGCTGTGAACCGCCTGCTGTAGCTTCCAAATACATTCGCATACTCCAGCAATGGACGGCGCTCGAATCGAGGCTGAGTTAAATTTTATGGGCTGAAACCAATTATGGAAGTAATGACAAGCGTATTTCTTTCTGATGATGAGTGTGTAAATGCAGAGAAAACGGGAAGCGTGAGAAGAATGTAGGAAAGTTGTCGTGGGACAGTTCGACTCTTCATGGCGGTGAAGGTCACGTAGAGGAAATGATGTCGAAACGATGATATCAAAAACTGAAACGATGTGTCAAGTAGCATTCTTCAGCTACTGAAATACTGCGCCGACAGTTGCAGATGAGGCAAAAGCTGAAATATATACTGTCATATGTACAGTTGCAATTAAGGCGACAGCTTAAATATAGCGTCGAACAGCCGCAGCTGAAACACAACGTTAGGAACAACAGCTGAAGCAAGACCTGAAACAACAGCCAGAAAAGTTCAACTACGATATTGAAATTTACAAAAAAATGTGGAGGAATAGAAAGTCTAGGATCTATTGAGGGAAAAACAGCACGTCAGCGCCCCGCATCTCTCAGGATCAGTGAGATCAAAGTGATAGGATCGCGTAGGAAAAATATAAACGACGACTTTTGTTGTGGCTTTGCAAAGTCGTAGCCGTGGTTCTTCTTTTGCGAACAAAAATTATTAAAAAAATCCCCGCAGCTTGGATAAAACACCGAACTTGGCCGCAAAGTTTTCTCTCTGGCACGCATCTCATGAAAAATTACAATATTGGGAATATTCATTCGATTGGAGATGAACTGAAGTGAACTATTGGAGTCAGGAGCCTGGCGTGGGCAGGAAATTGCAGCACTGGAACGGAACCTTGGGGCGCCGTCTCGAGGGAACTTCCCTGAAGCGAGTTCCAGGAGGAAGCTCTGTGAAAGTCATCGAACACAAAAAAATGAAATTTATTGGTAATTCAGCGTCTGTTTAAAGCCGGATGCTGTCCTCCCATGATCAACGAAGATGGCATGGAGTAAATACTGAAAATGGTGAGCTCGCTCCTCATTATTGGCCGCTTAAGATTGAATGATATTGATGAGCGTCACTACGTTCAAGCTCCACGAATGTAAGGAGACTTGAAAATTATTGAAAAATTCTCATCAACTGCAAATGTGTAGACAGAGAATTCAATTTCCTCTTTTGTAATCTGAAAGCTTTGAAGAAGGTCGTAGGCAAAAGAATATCCACGGAATTATTTCCATTCAAATGATGGGACTAAAGTTCTCCATCGATGCGAAGCATGAAGAGCTAAGTTGGAACATCGTAAAAAGTCACATTTCAGTTGAGGAACACTTTCCTTGCATGATTCTGAGAGATTACTTTCAACGTTTCCGCTCACAATGAAGAAAAGAAATGTCAGCTGCTACATTGCTTGAACTACTAATTTTTCGATACAAAATCCCCCGCATCTGTAAAACGTTTCCTATTGAGAATCAGAAGCAGGCACCTGGTGAGAAAACGAGAAAAAAGCAAAGGAGAAAAAAAAGGGATCTTTTAAGAAGAAAGACTCAAGTTCGTGTTCAGCGAATTTATTTTTCCGAGACCGGGTTTTATGATCAGCAGAAGTTAATTCGCAAAAAAAGATTTTTTCATCACTGCTTTCAGCCATGTCAGTAGTTGACAGAAGTTATTTCACACAAAAATGTATTTATGCGAACTGCCTTCGTGAGTCGGAAGGTACTAAACGGATGCGCAATTTGTAACGAGCGGAACAAAGGTGCCGTGTTACAATTAGAGCAAGTTTGCAAAGGGATCGGGCGAAAAACAGTTATCTTTGTACTAAGACTTTCCGTGCGCTCGTGTTTTTGATCAGTAACAATTTTGCGCTGACTTTCGCGCCATGCATTCAACTGTAAATGAGCTGTGAATGGTCCAAATGGTGAAAAATACGACTAATGAAATAGAGCAATGGACCTAATTTGATGAAAGATGTTCAGAACAGTTGAGCTCTCGGTAGATACGCGATGTTTCCGCAATGTGTAGCGATGGGCAGCGATGTGTAGCAATGTATAGCAATACTTAGTGATGCTCAGCGATGTATAGCGGTATATGTATCAATGTGTAGAAATGTTTAGCGATGTGTAGCATTATGTATCGATGTTTAGCGATGTGTAGTGACATGTAGCGATGTGCAGCGATGAATGGGTTTTCTCACATCATCCCTGACCCAATGTGCGCTCTCTCTTATTCACTACCTATTTCAGGACTAATGAGCACATCTTCGGCGATGTAAATAATATCAAACACCCTTTTATTTTTTAGTATATTTTCTTTTTGAAGGAGCTGTCGTGAGAAAAAACAATGTAATAAATATCCCAAATATCAGTTTTAGCGATCAACAAAAATAATGGAGCACATAATTCTTCTTCGAGATCTCTAGCTCGGCGATTCGATATATCTCTCACAATAATCGCCCGGCTATCTCTACCAAGATCGCTTCATGAACACTAACGGCTGAGCTCTCGAGTGGATCGTATGAACACTAACAGCTGAGCTCTTCTGTGCATCGTATGAACACTAACAGCTGAGCTGTCATGTGGATAGTATGAACACTAACAGCTGAGCTGTCATGTGCATCGTATGAACACTAACGGCTGAGCTCTCAAATGGATCGTATGAACACTAACAGCTGAGCTGTCATGTGAACGGTATGAACACGCCCGGCTCTCCAACGCCTCGAGCGATTTATGTTCGAATTTAAACCCTCCCCACATCACCCGAATCTGTTCTGCTTGAAAAATGTACAGTTCATGCTTCTCTCACTGTTACATTGTGCGCGTGTGTTTTTTCTCAAAGTCTCATCGAGTGTGTACGAGTGTGTACGAGTATGTTTTCGCCCTGGAAAAATTCCAGCTACCGTTGCCGTAGATTGCTGTCACTTTAGGAAACAATTAAAAGACGACCGCTGTAAAATATTTTCAGCTTCACCTCGTTCGAACGTCATGCGTTTCTCATGAACTCAACATTTTTATCGGCGGCCTCTCATTTGAATTTATGGATGCCATTTAAAAGCATAGCCATAATCGTAAATATTCCGCACCGGGATTTGAGCTCACGGTCTCTGAAAGTCAAATGATGATCGTAGTGTTTGAGATTATTCTCAAATTAAAGCAAGGGAACTTATGTGTAACTGCACGAGAGCTGATTTCGGCGCATGCAAATTAAGCATCTTGTTTACGGCCCGTTAGTGTCGAGGTAAATAAACCGAGAGCATCAGTTAAGGGCGGGCGATGTCTCCCCTCTACCAGCCCTCCTCGATTAAAGTTGGGCTAATTTTCTGCCATTTAACAGGCCAATCACGGAGAAGTTAAAACAGTGCATTTAACAGGCCAATCGAGGAGAAGTTAAAACTGCAATTCGTCCTCGGAAATTTCCTTCAATGTCGACAGGTGCTAGCAATTTCCTTCAGGTTGTCGCTGTGAAACTGCAAATGAAAGGAAAATGAATCGTTTCTGTGTGAAGAATTGCCCCAACGCGTTACTTAATGAAGAAACATTTATCTAAACAGGCTGTCAGTGTTGATGGGCTAAAAAAAAAGCTTGAAGCTTCGGGAATTTAAAACCATTGTAAACAACTCTTTCTTTGTCTGCAATGATCACCGCGTTGACGGAAAGAAATTGGCTCCACGAGAGCCCTAAAAAGAGCCACAGCCCACGCCATAACTCATGCTAGGAAGTTTGTGGCTGTCACTAAGAATTAGTCACGGCATCGCCTCGAAATCTACACATTTTATCAGCAAGATTCGGAGCTCGAGCTAATAATGCTGCACAGGAATTACGGAGCTGCAAAGCAGGAGAAATTTACTCTAGACACGGTTCGTGTGCTCTCAATAAATTTAAATAGATTCAGTTTTTGGCATTCATTCGGAAATTTCCTAATCTTCGGCGATAAAGAGAGAACCAGGAAAACTGTATCAAACATTTTTAATCGTTAAATCTTTTTCCGAGATTGTAAACAACTCGTAAAAAATCGAACTCTCTATTTTTCAGGCGTACTTGGTCTTTTCGAAAATTCATTTTTCAATTAAATATGTTTAGTACAGTTTTCCTAGGTATCTCGAGACCAGTGATTATTGCCCCTTTATTGTTTGGACCGAATTCAGTGTTACTTGAAGATAAATAAAGCGAATGCTTTGATTACTACGTCATCTGAGGACAACGTCCAGTTACTTGCAAAGTCCCTTTGCGTCTCTCATTCGAATGAAGTGATGCCTTTTGAAGTAATGAAGTAATGAAGTAATGTGAAGCAATGACTTTTCACCCCCGTTTGTGCCTCAGAACACCACTGCCCTCAAGCGGTTTTCGTTTGTTCTACAAGATGTTCTGAAATCCGTCTTTAAAGGCCATCGAAAAATGTTACAAAACACGTTTTCCCAGGAATGTTTGTTTTAAAAGTAAAGAATAAATAAATATGTAATGTTTATGGAATTACTTTATTAAAAATTTGAGGCTGATTTTTGTGTTTACTGTCAATCTTTGCAACTATAAAACCATGAAATATTTCATTGTTTCACTGCTAGGTATCAACTAAAATGATGGAGCATAAAAAAGTCGAGTTAGGAGCGTGCAGCAGATACTTTTGTCTTGACTAATTGAAATTAATACTTTTGTCGGGACTAATTGAACTAATGCTTTTGTTGGGGCTGATTGAATTAATACTTTTGTCGGGGCTAATTGAATTAATACTTTTGTCGGGACTAATTGAACTAATGCTTTTGTCGGGACTAATTGAATTAATATTTTTATCGGGGCTAATTGAATTGATACTTTTGTCGGGACTAATCGAATTAATACTTTTCTTGGGTCTAATTGAATTAATACTTTTGTTAGGACTAATTGAATGTTGGAAAAGATTTTGAAAAGATTGGAGGAAAAAGTTCATTTGTTTGGTTGGAATACTGTATTCAACTGATTATTGAAATATACTAATTTAAAATAAACCCTACGCTGAATTAAGATCTATGGAAAAAACATTTGATGCATCAGTAGAGTTTGTATAAGAAAAATAATGATTTTATCAGCTTATCCTGTAAATGTATCAAAATATTCAAGCTTCTTCGTAATTTCAATAGTACTGTAGTAGCAGAGGTAGTAGAGGAAGTAGTGCTAATAGTAGTAGTACATAGTAGGAGCGGTAGTAGCAGTAATAGTAGCGTACATAGGTTGCAGCGCTTCAGTGCTTGCACTATATATGCAGTGTCGGAAAGGAAGGGTTCCACATATGGTAGACTGTAGACAACGGCGACTATAGGCGCAAAGTGTGTTCTCACACATGATTTTTTTGCGTACAGAAATTGCAAGTTAAGAGTAAAGAGGAAGAAAAGACATAGAAGAGATAACGAAAAAGGTATGAAAATTGGAGCAATGAAAGTAGGCGCAAGGGACAGAAGTCCCGAAGGCTAATTTATAGCTGAGATGACCTAACAGGGCCTCTCTGGGGTGGCCAGGCCCCATAGCATGCGATAGACAAACTTAATTAACCTAACCCTATTGCCTCTCCCATGCCTCCCGAAGGGGGCGATTTCCTTATCCTAGTCAAAAATTACACCTGGCAGTGTAGATGAACACGACATCAAGAACCGTGACAGGTCAGCTGGCGCCAGTAATTCAAGGGTCGGCAGAGTGTTCCCTTGTGGCTGCTCAGGATGGCGTAAATTCGCGGCATACGAAAGCGTGCGGCCTCCGTCGTCTGTAGAGAACCACACTGCGCTGAGGCAGCACGGGGCAGCCCCGCCAGGCCGGCGTGTCCGGAGTTTACAGCAGCCCTGAACAGGAGTTCTCGGTGCCAGCCCGCATGTCAGAGCCTTGGCGGCGCCGACGATGAGCAGGGAGTGATGTCTGCACCAAATTGGACATTTCTGCGCCACCGCTACGCAGTTTTCGGCCTCTCATC
This sequence comes from Orchestia grillus, assembly GCA_014899125.1. Lineage (NCBI taxonomy): Eukaryota > Metazoa > Arthropoda > Malacostraca > Amphipoda > Talitridae > Orchestia > Orchestia grillus. The sequence goes on from VOMN01099432.1 coordinate 14,432, forward strand.
ACATCGAATGCCTGGGTGATCCGCTGCCACCAGCCCCGATGCCGAGCGCGGTCTTTGACTGGTTAGTGTTTGTTACTTCCTATGGAGTCTTGTTGACACGAATAGAATTTTAATGAGTGTGAACCCTGGGAGAATTTTAATGAGAATGAGTCATAGTATAATTTTAGCATGAATGAAACATGATCGAATTTCAATGAGAATGAGTTATGGTATAAAATAATCAGAATGAGTCATGGTAGTATTTTAACATGAATGAACCCTGGTAGAAATATTTCGAGAATGAGCCTTGGGAGTGTTTCAAGATCAGTCTAGTCCCAATAAGGGCCAACACCAATGGGATTGGACCCTGAAAATAGATTGCAGTTCTCTGGCCAATCACTCGCGCACCAACAAGAGCTGTTTCTCATTTTCATCAAAGAGTTCCTCCGACCGGCGATATTATCAAAAACGAGCCCAATCAAAATTCGACAAACAAGCCAGCTCAAGTTATCATGAAGCAATATTGATCTAAGTAAATGATTCAGAGCTCAATTTCTCTAGGAGAAATTAAATGTTTCAGCCCCGCTTGGGAATAAATCCTATGTTTGCTTCATAAAAGTTTCAATTTACCTTCCAGTAAACAACGATAACTTCAAACTCTGTTTCCAGACATGCCTTATTTACGTACAGGCTGTTTGTCGTGCGTTTTGGGCCGAACTCCAAGCCTCATTCAGTTTTCGTCACTGTCGTGTCGAGAGTTTTGCACCAATTCAACGTCCTCTCTCAAGGACAAGGAACTATCTGTGACAGTATAGCAGGGCTTCACTCGCGTGAAACATTCCGCTCTCTTGGATTTCTTAGAAGACCTTCGCGCACCCCAGCCCTTTCCACACTGGTGTGCTTGACTCCATTCACGAGTATGTTCATTTTAATATTTTTTCCCCAAGGAAAGCGCACAGCCCGGGATCCAACTCACGACCTTCTTAATGAGAGAAAAGCTCACTACCACGTGCGCAACGGAGCCCACGTGCTTGCAAACGATGTCTTTAATTTTCTGCTGACTCTCACATATGCCGAAAGCCTCTAACTGACTGCTGCTGCTGCTATGAGAACGGGCTGACGGTGCGCTGACATCGTCCGTAAGCTTCGCAAAGTTTGTTTCGGACTGAAGCGACGAACCGCCGTTTATATTCTTGCGTGAAATTTACCTTAATTTATTTGCCTCGTAAAAAGATTTTTCGTAACGGAGTATGTACTACGTACTAACGCGAGCGCTCAATTCGTCGCCTTGAGTGAGGCAGGTACGACGAGTACTATTTATTTACGGTGAGGAGTACTATTTACAGCTCCATTTACGGTGAGGGTCAGCGAGGCGTCCCGCGCCGGCCCGCCGCCTCAATGAAAAGTTATCGTACGAACGACTAACACGAAACGCAGGGCGGTCGTATTTTCTCAGGTCCAGCATGTAATGAGATGAGTAACTCGAGCGGGTTTATTTTGGAGCTGCTGATAATTCTTGGTCCTACGCAACTCTGAGCGATGAAGAAGATCGCCTCCTACTTGTCGCTAGCTCGCACGAAGAATTGTGCGTACACTGCGGTCTCCCTAGCGTCAAAAGTGACGGAAAATCTCATGTGAAGTGGTGCAATTTTCTATAGCACTGATACGAACTGCCTTCTCTGACGTATGTAGTCTGGCTGATAAGGTATACGCACTCGAGAATATCGCCTCGTGAATTTCCTCCCGTCCTAATTCTTCTTTGCGTAAATAAATGGTTAAACAGAATAAAAAAAATGCCAACACAGCACTAATTACATAACTAGCGTAAGCGCCCCGACATGAATGACTGGATTTACCATTGTTTTTTTTTAAATAAACATATTATCTCAGTGAAGCTGCTCCTCATCTTCTGTGAAGTCAACTATTCAAAAACAAACTTTGTTGAAAGAAATATTGTCATGTCGCATTCTAATAAATAAGCTTTGAAGTCAACAATTCATGAATAAGCTACGTTAGCCAAAATACTGACATGTCGTATTCTACTGAATAAACGGCATAGCTTCTTTTAGATTACGTTCATTTACGACGCGATATTTAGTATCCTATCTACGACACTGCTGCATATCAGCGCCGCTCGCATAAATGTTCTTTATGGTGGCGCGTGAAAAGTGTTACGCACAAAAAATGATAAAAACATGACGGCAATTATTATATCAGCGTGGAAGTAGGTTTTAAAAACATGTGCATGTTTTTCATAAAAAGCAAAGGAGATTGTGCGAGTCTATGAGCGGTAATGTGGAGTTGTGGAAGCTTATTCAAAATTACGAGGGTTTGTAAGAGTAAAGAACAGGCTGTGAGTAATAATGCATTATAGATTTGTGGGAGCCGGTCGATTTCCCGAGACCTTGTGGACGGAAATCAGAGATCGCGAGAGTTAAGAAAAGGTTGTTGAAAATAATACAAAGTTACTCGGGACAAAATTAAAACTTCCGAGATGTAGTGTGAGATAGTACGAGGTTATGCGACCGTGACAGGCTAAGCTGGAGCTTGTGGGAGCTAATGTACGGTTGTGGGAGTTGATGTACGGTTGTGGGAGCTAATATACGGTTGTGGGAGCTAATATACGGTTGTGGGAGCTAATGTACGGTTGTGGGAGCTAATGTACGGTTGTGGGAGCTAATGTACGGTTGTGGGAGTTAATGTACGGTTGTGGGAGCTAATGTACAGTTGTGGGCGCTAATGTACAGTTGTGGGAGCTAATGTGCAGTTGTGCATGGTAATATACAGTTTTGAGTGCTAATATACAATTTTGAGTGCTAATGTACAGTTGTGGATGGTAATGTACAGTTGTGGGACATAATGTTCAGATGAAGAAGCATAGATGCAGTTGTAGGAGTTATTATACAGTTATTGGGGCATTTATACAGTTGTATGAGCTAATGTACCGTTGTAGGAGCTAATATACCGTTGTATGAGCTAATATACCGTTGTGGGAGCTAATATACCGTTGTGGGAGCTAAAATAAATAAATATAAATAAATACATTTGTAAGAGCTAAAAACCGTTGTCAGAGTTAAAATACCGGTGTGGGAGCCTGTCGATAATTGCAAGAGCTTTGGGGCACCAGGAGTGGTTTGCTGAGGCTGGCTGCACAAACTCAGTGCAACGCCCTTCTGCTGCAATTCTGTGCGCGTACGTTGATCGATACAGCAGTGGTTTTGATTAATTCTCATTTGTGACGAAATGCAAAATAGGCTTCGCGGTGGACTGAGCTGCGAACTGCATTGAAGAATCAAAAGTCGTGCATCTAAAAATATAGGTGCATCTGCTTAAACGAAGGCCAAAAAGGCTCCAAAAAGGACGCACATACGAACACTCGACCGCAATGCTTGATTAGAAGGAGCCCGTCAGACCCCACCATTGAACGAGAGGACTCGCCGCGCCGCCCCTAACGGGGCAGGACCCCCAACTTCTCGTACGTTCAACCCTGGTGCCACTGCCTCCTCTGGCGGGCGTAGTGACTAATTTATTTTAGTCCTAAATTCGTGCTGCTTTGTACGAAGTAACGCTGAATATTAATGCATAGTACATAGCTGGGCTGAATATTATTGTTTCGTACAAAACTGAGGTGTATATTATTGTTTCTCACAAAGCTGGGCTGAATATTGTTGTTTCGTACAAAACTGAGGTGTATATTATTGTTTATCACAAAGCTGGGCTGATTATGCACACAGGGGCTCAACATCAGCACGCCTGTTTACGCAATTTTTCATTCATTTGAAGAATAAGTTTGTCCTTAGAGGGTGGAGTAGAGGAGTAGCGGACGACAAGACGGGGGCGCTGACGCGGCTCTCCCCACGCTCGTCTCACGGTGTCGGGGCGTTCGGGGGCAGTAATTTGACGCGTGTCTCAGTGCTGCAAATTTAGTATTTTTTGTGCCAGACTAAGCATTTATTAGCCTTTTTTGTCGTAAAATTGAGAATTTTTAACGTTTTATTGATGCTAGAATTAGCGTTTCTAGCATTTTTTGATACGAGATTTACTATTTTTAGCATGTGTTCGTGCATGGTTGAACATCTTTTTTATCATTTGTGAGCACCGGCACAGCGGGAGCTGCAGCAGCCCTCAGCGCAGCCTCGCCCGTCGAGTTGGGTGCCCTCGCTTCACATTTGCGTTCAAAAATTGCAAGGCATTTTTTTTGGTCTGACATGCGTGCAGCGCGTCACTGTTTAATAATGAGTGGATAATTAGACGAATTTGCTGCCGCCGGACATCACACACGAGTGACCGTGTGGAGCGTTCACATTACGTCATTTCGCTAAGAGCTGCCGTCACTTTACAGCGCATGGACTGAAATTTTAATAACTTACAGCCGTTGCTTATTGCGTGAGGCTGGTGAGGCCGCCGGGGAGTGACACTTCGTACTGACTTTAATCCGTTTTGCATACTGTCCGGTGGCGCTTGCGCTCAACTTATCTAGTGATCCCTCCTCACCCCCACCCCCAGCGGGCTGACGTAGTGACGTCACTCCCAGCGGCTTAACGCATTTCGAACGATCAGTTTATGATATGAAATATTGCATAGAAGTTCTGCTATAGCCTTTATTTGATCAATTTTTTGAATTGACGAGACCTAGTGTACACCTGTGGATTCCTTTCGAGGGCATTAATTTACGACACGATATTCAGTATCCTATCTACGACGTTGTCGCTTATCAGCGCCGCTGGCAGTAAGGTTCTCGATGGTGGCACGTGAAAAGTGTTACAGACAAATTCATATTGATATGAGTGTTAATTGTTAAATATTATTTGTTTGTGTATGTGATAAATATATATTGTACTTCCGTCAGATTTTTCAAAAGTTTTAGAACGATTTAATTCTTGATAATGAAGGCTTATGACATTCGAAATATCGAAAATAAACTGCAGCAGCCCTTTGGGAACGTAATTTTTCGTCTCCGCCCTGCAGTGAAGGCCCTAAGAAGGAAAGTTGAAACAACCATCAGAAAAATTGTAAATAAGGAGTTGTTCCTGATCTTCAACAACACCTGTCTAATAGACGACTAGTTTCCTGTTAATACAAATATACAAATATCAATACAATACGGTTGTCATTATAATGATAACACCTGTCATTATAGGGCGTCATGCTGAAGAATTAACGTCTATAGTACCTTTCACAGGAAAATTAGACTATAAAATTATGGAAGTGAGATAGATAAGGAGCAGGATTTTTGTTCACTGAAACCAAACTAACCCCGACAACTGGTTGCCTTAGAATTGTTCAACGCTTTCAGCACTTACGGAGCACTTACGGTCTATACATATTGACTCGGAGCGTTGGCTGATGTGTCAAACTTTTGAAAATTTAAATCCATACTCACATAAATTCACAGAACGACTCGTGTGGGGAGGCTGGTCACCTCTGATGTTGAGCGATTGAATGTCGTTACTTCTTTTTTTTTACATGAGAATCTCTTGGGCCTGAGCTGAGTGAATGTGTGTTGGTCCCCAATGGAACAGTGGTCCCGAGCTGTGGGAATGTGTGTTGGTCCCCAATGGAACAGTGGTCCCGAGCTGAGTGAATGTGTGTTGGTCCCCAATGGAACAGTGGTCACGAGCTGTGGGAATGTATGCGTCGGATGAACCTCGCGTAAATTCAGACTCTATTCCCAGTCATACTTTCGGTCACCCCGTCGATAAATTTATTTATTCTTTATAATACTAAAACTACGATCATTTGGCTTGCTTGTTGGCTTGTTTTTAACCGTGCACACTCATGCGTAAGAACTAGACAACCCGTGACCCGTTGGGTCAAATAGAATTAAAATCATGAATTGCTAATAAATAGTCGAGACTACAGAAAACTCGACTCTTATTGGCAAACCGTATCCAGAAATATATCTTATGCAGTTAAGTCGGTATCCACAATACAGGATTAAATGAATAGTATAAATTTTGAATATCTCAGAGCTGACAGACAAACTATTCTGCCCTCTTTCTCATTCCCGTATCCACTTCACTAACTTGCCCGATTTAAATTCCTTTCTTTTACTTGACATACGTGTATATTTTCTCTTCTGTGCACGGTTTCAAGCAAGCAAACAAACAAGTAAGACGACCAGAGTTTTAGTATTATACTACATAGATAGATAGATAGATATGGGGCAGAAATTCAGAACTCATCTCTCAATAATTAAGTTAAGGCTATCTTATCGTACCATGGGTACGGGTCATTGGGACTAAAGTGACTGAATTGTTTCTTTGGTTTTGGATACTTGTTAGCAAACGAAGAAGAAGAATTACTGTCTCAAATAGGAATTTAAGTTATTAACTCAATGAGTTACTGGTGTTCTAATAATTTATAAAAATAGATCTGTGACTGAAATTCTAGAAAAATCTAGATGTTTGGGCGTAAATGCAAGAGAGGAATGTGTATTTATTTCATTTATTTCTGGTAGAGAGACAGTCACACGCACCATCTGTGTATGAAGGGTTGGCTCGAGCACGTTCCGAGTACGTCCCACGTAGCACGAATGTAACAGAAATTTAATTTAGCGCGAAAATGGCCTAACACTTCTGTACTGAAGTCAAAGAGCCTCTCTAGTAGAAATGCTTCGTCAAATATAATCTATTTTTTGAACGTCCTGCTTTTAATGACAGAAAAGTGTCTCCTATTCGCTGTAAATTTCCTTCGCTGAAAACAGAACACAAATTCGATACTCAAATCAATGCCATTCCGTGAATTTTTGAGATGACTTGTTGACGCCGAAGGACCGACAGAAATCCTCTCAAAGGTAAAACTAAAATAACAGCGTTGCTTAGCTCAGTCTGAACGGCAACGTACTTCACCAACACATGGCACGGTTTTGCCTTGCTGCCACAGTTTCTCTTTGCTTGAATTTATGCCCTGCAGACTTGGAGGTATCATAAATACAGCTCGCTCAGCAGGAAAATAAAACGCGTCAAACGGAGAAATTAATTGGGCAGTTTCGCTCCAGAGTTACATTTGATCTTGATCGCCACGCCAAAAAACTTACGATATCAGTGAAAAATGACTCGAGCCAGCAGAGTGCTCTAGATATTCAAAGCACTTTGTGAAATCAACCCTGTTTTGAATTCCCATCCTTTTTATGCATCAAGAAGAGGTGAGCTAACTCTCACAGTTGCATGCACACAGAGCTGTGCCAACGCTGCATCTGGTCGAAATTGTTTCACGAGTTGAGCGTTGTGCCTGCAACGGCGGGGGCGCTGAGCTGCTTCCACTCCCGCAGGACGAGGCTCGTGCGGTGCTCAAAGTCTCAAAATCAGTCACGACTCAACGCGACGCAGTCATTTTGCATTCACTTGCATTCACGTTTGCACAGAACGAATAACAGAAAACGCGTGTGAGAAAAATGAAATACGAAAACTTTCATTCAACTTATTCTCATGTATATCGCAATTTTTACTCTAAAATACTCTTGATGTTTGTATTTTATGCTCGATTGAACACGATGAGAAAAGGTAAAGGACGCAATGCACCTTTTTGTCTTTATTATAGCATCGGGACTCAGGACTTATTTTTGCTGAAGTTGTTTGTTACAATTAACTTAGCACCTGTTCTTATGGAGCACTATTTGCTATAATTGACTTAGCAACTGTTCTTATGGAGCACCACTTGTTATAATTGACTTAGCACTTCTTCTTATGGAACGCTACTTGCTACAATTGACCTATCATGAGACTCGACCCAGCCAGCAGTCTCCAAGACACGCTATTGAAACGAAAATTCAGAGAGGGAAAACGGTCAGACTAGGAAGATGCATTTTGAGCGAAGGAGAGTTTGCACCTCAGCATATGCAGCGCTCGACGAACATTAGGGACCAGTTGTTGTATGCAGGACATATACAAAAAAGTTAGAGAATTTGCAATCAAATTACCGTCCAACAGTCGGAACAGAAAACGGTCCATATCGTCGATAGTTTTCGTGATCTGAGGTCGAGCTCGTTTTATCAAGACAAAAATGAACAATGAAGCAGTATCTATACTTCGTTCAGGTCTTCCGTCACACACCTCCCCACCGTCCCCACAACACCTCTCCACTTCCTCCATAACATAGCACCTCCCTCCCCCCATAACACTTCTGTCGCCATAGAAACAAAAGACAAGACTTGCCGGACGGTGAGGCTTGGCAGAAGGCAATGCTCGGAAGTAGCACTCATTTTATGCCGACTTTCATCTATCTATTTCTCTTCGCCTTCATATTTGTATTGCTCCCTAAACTTCACCTTCATATTTGTATAGCTCCCTGAACTTCGCCTTCATATTTGTATTGCACCCTGAACTTCGCCTTCATATTTGTATTGCTCCCTGAACTTCGCCATCATATTTGTATTGCTCCCTGAACTTCGCCTCCATATTTGTATTGCTCCCTGAACTTCGCCTTCATAGTTGTATTGCTTCCTGAACTTCGCCTTCATATTGTATTGCTCCCTGAACTTCGCCTTCATATTTGTATTGCTTCCTGAACTTCGCCGTCATATTTGTATTGCTCCTTGAACTTCGCCTTCATATTTGTATTGCTCCTTGAACTTTGGCTAATGAGCTAGAGAGGTTCATAGCTCTGAGGTGCTAGCTGGGCTAATGGGCTCGTGGTCGTTAAATTCATTTTAACTTGTGCGGGGAATATAACGTTTTTTATCGAACTTGAAATATTTGTTCATAGGAACACAAAAAAAGTGGGTCTTACAACTGATCGAGGCAAATGAAAACCAGCATAAATGTTACTATAAGTTATGTTTTATTTCGATTTCAAATGCCCTCAATGAAGAAAAATTATTGCTATGTTCTCATAGGCAGCGTCGAAAATTATCTGTTAAAGGTTGCCAATAATATTTTTTGGGTTTCATTCATAGTGATGATTGGCTTTTGACGCAAAACTCTCAAGTTAAATCTGGCGTTTGAAAGTTTGGAGGAAAAGAATGCGTTCATAACATGTGCGGACAAATTTAATTTGACATAACTTGACCCATTCACTGAGAGGTTAAAACATCCTATGTCACCAGCCTTAACCGATACAAAGCGTGTGTTTGTAGCTCATACATACTGGCCTGCGTCTTGCAAACATATTTTGCATTTTAAAAAAGAATTATATCGTTCAGCATTCCGTGCAGATCCAACGAGAGTACTGAGTACTCCACTTTGATCCTGATGAATTTTGCTCGAAGACTGCTGCTGCTCATGCTGCCGTCCCAACTGCAGAACAAAGGCCTGTGAGTAGGCGCTCTATCGTGATCAAAAGCAATTTCCTTCAGCCCAGAGCGCGCCTGCAGCTTCTTTGCCCTTCCATGTGCAGATTTGCCTTGCAGATGACGGCCGAATTTGAGGGGTGTAAACAGCGAACTGAAAAGGGGAGAGCAGGAATTGAAAATTTCACCTTCAAATGATTTTTCAATGACTGAAAATTGGAAAAGCTGTACGATCAAGGTCTAACGTCAAGGTAAAATTATGAAAATAGAACACAGTTATTTAAATTTAAATTGCGGGTTATCGTTTTAATTACTGACAATTATACAGGCTATTGGGTCGAAATTCGACGGCTTGATCACCGAAAGAAAGTATCAGGCAGTAAATGGGTTCCTTAGTTTCGGAAAGCATCACTAGAGAAAAGGAACTAAAGCAAGGATTATAATTAAACGTCCTCAATGATCACTTCAATTTCACTGGTATTTTAAGCATTATTCATTTCAATATCTATGTATACATGTATAGACAGCAACTTCATTTTAAAAGTACTTTCGTGGTTGATTATTGATATCTCTGCACCCACGACACCCGGTAAAAAGATCGATGTCATTGTCCAGGTCTTACCAAGGTCACAATAAGTTCCCAGTTTGCTGGCACGTTTGTTCCCTGAAGATGAGCTGTTGGGAATAAAAGGCATTGTTATTTGCTTAAACTTGTCGGAGAAGTGTCCGAAAATTTTTCTCTATCGACTCAATTACGGAATAGACCACACATGCTCAGCGTGTCCTAGGCACGTAAATATAGCTCCGAAATTTACTCCGAAGGCCGAATCATGTGTTATTGAAGTCGAGCAATTTTATTGTTATCACAAAACAAAAACTACTCGTCAAGAGATAGCGTTTTCATTTTGGTCGATTATACTCTTTGTTTTCCCCAAAAACCTTGTCTAAAACTTTCTGCCTTCTAAATGTGCTTCGTGTGGAGGAAATTGTTGAAACGTTGAGGGTGAAAAATCTTGAGTAACGAACTAGTTAAACTCAGTTGTTGCTGGGTTTCGTTTGTTCACTGCAGCAAATGAGACACTCACTGCCGCGATCTGCGCGAGAAGCTCAGTAGGCGGCGGTCATTGCTCAGTCCCACTCCTGAGTCAGGGCATTTATAATTTTCTCTAATTTAGCCACTCAAATGCAGATATCGCCGACAGATGGTTGATTAATTATCGACGGCGACGAAAAATGTAGACTCAGTACAGGACACTGGTGAAATTTTAAATTATTTCATCGCCCTTTTTAATTGACATAGTACCACATTTTAGACTTCAAATTGAACGTGTATTTTGAAGAAGGGTAAAATTTTATGCTTTCATTGTATTAATTCTCACAAATATGTTGAGAAAGAATTAAACGGTACGATTTCAAAGTATTGAATGATAACACTCAAGTTTCTGCTTTTGAAATAGGATCCAACTTTACGAGCATCGGTGAGGTTCTTTAGCTGAATTCTTCCCTCTTCATTTTCTTTTGTTTTGAACTTAAATTCGCTGAAACTTCTATTTTGACTCATAGATCGCTGGACATGTGAAAGAGCCCAGTATTATAAACAGACACGATTGTGTAAACCAAAGGTATTCGTTAAGGTTTGGTACCGTACACAATTCAATGGTATTTTATATGGTATACGTTACTGTTTGAAATTGTTCTTGTGTTTTATGAAGAACGTACCTACGAAGATTTTGTAAGCGCGGTGCACTAGCAATGTGAATTGGACTCTTCGTGAGGAATGGAAGCCAATCTCCCATTCCTCGAAATGAAAGCTCACTTTTTGGCACTGAGCTCCCTTCATTTCATCACCTTGTGTCTTGAGCCTGCTTACGTCACCGGTTTTGGCACTGAGCTCCCTTCATCTCATCACCTTGTGTCTTGAGCCTGCTTACGTCACCGGTTCATCTCTACAAGATGATTTTTAAGAGCCGTTTAAATATTATTCCTGCACCCTTGCTAGGCAGCCCATGGGTTTCATTGAAGCGGTTTAGGGATCGAAATGAGCTCCCAAAAGCTGCGCTAAAATTGTTGCTGAGTCAGGCGAGTCAGTTGCCAAGGACTAATGTATCTTTGAGAAATGCTTAACGTACAATTAGCTGCGTTGGGATGAGTGCGAGGATTCCAAGGAACTTTTCTATCGAGAAGATCTCAAGTTAAATAAGAAAAGAAGCAAAATCAGGATAGGAAATCTTTAAATTACTTCGAAAGCGAGCTGAAGGGCTGAAAGTTTTAGAGCTCCTCGTTACATCGCTGTGCAACTCGACAAGTTTTGGTTTGTTAGCTCAGGTACTGAGGGGCTGGATTGAAATTTGCTAACAAGATATGAGACTGAACAGTTTCAGGTCCCAGTGTGTCACAGCATGATATGAAGGACCAGTGTGTCACAGCAAGATATGAAGGACCAGTGTGTCACAGCATGAAATGAAGGACCAGTG